>JAFVLL020031677.1:0-13889 GCA_021397915.2 Tor tambroides
GAAACAACGATCTGACAACATGGGACAAACAGAGCAGGCATTAAATAGCTGCACAAACGAGCGACAGCTGGAAACAATCAGCTCGTGAGCAGTAGCGGACACGCCCACTCACACTCACACACACACGGTACGACAGACAAAATGCAGAATGAGTGAGTGAGCCTATGAACCGTGACACCATCTGAATCTAACCATGTCATGTCAACAAATGGAAAAGTCAGCCATCTATTAATTATCGGGTTAATTACTGTGCCTTTTAGCCCCAACTGCAGGGTCACTTTTTACCCCAAATACCGTACTTTTCATATTCTTTCGCTTATTTAAAAACAGTTGCTTTAATCATCTTAAAACTGAAAATTGTTAAGAAGACCTTTGTCTCAAAATATATGCATTAATTTTAGCGATTCTAATTTGCTACTTAAATCTACAACATTTTTAAAAACATGAAATATTAGATCAAGCAAGCACAGAATCAACTTTGTGCTGCTGCACAGGATCGCATCAAGGATCAGACAAATACACGTGTATCTTGAAAAGAGGATATTTTGGAAAGTGCTATGCCACATTTTTGTGCCATCTAGTGGTTTAGATGAAAATAATATCAAAGGCGCCTTTTACCCAGTGTTGCCAGACGTATGATAATTATCATATTTGTACCATAATTTTGACCTCTGTACGACGTACGATCAATATTACCATAATGTACGATAATCAGAATTTTGTGACACCAAATGATTGTTGTTGTAATCATAGGGCTTCTATACTCATTGATCTAGCTGTGTGGATCCTACATCTACCTTCATGATTGTGAGGAGACTTGAACGTGGTGTTACGCATGTCTTTCATCTCATCTCACGTCTTCTCGAGACGTGGAGATTGACTCTCTCTCACGTTCCTGCCGCACTTAGGTCAGTTGTTTCAAAGCTGAGGTCGATAGTTTAGCACTAAAGTATAGAAAATGAGTGCTGAAAAGGATAAATAGCTGTAACATCTAGATAAATATCTGTATTCTGAACGTTTGACTCGTGTACGATAATTAGTTTGGCATTGCAATAAAGTATAGAAAATGAGTTCTGAAAAGGATAAATAGCTGTAACTTCTAGAAAAATAGCTGTGTACTGAATGTTTGACTCGTGTACGATTCCTTACGATTTCTTCCAAATATGATAACTTTTAGCTTCTGGTATGATACTTGGACATTTCCAGTCTGGCAACACTGCTTTTACCCCGGGGCACCTTTAGCCCCATTGTACCCTACATATAAATCACATATACTGCATGACCATATTCTACATTCCTAATCCTACCCAATACCTAAACTTAACAACTACCTTACGAACTATTAATAAAAAGCAAATTAAGAGTTTATTGAGACAAAAGTCGTAGTTAATGGTTTGTTAATAGCGAGAATTAGAGATTAAAATAAAATGTGACCGAGTATTTTAAGTTAAACCACCCTGCTCCAAGTCAGTCTTGAACTCTGATTGCCGGTATGCAAGGTGAATGCACTAAAAATGGCGCTAAACACCACAATCTCTAACAGTCGTCAGCACACCTCTTGACATCAGCGGTTTAGCTGCACAAATCTTACTACCTGGCTTCCGTTACACGCGGAATGCAACAGTAGATATCTGTTAATTATAGCAGGCATGCAACAAAATAATGCTGAAAAATAAAGCACAGATGATGAACGAATGACACAAACAATTAACGTACAGTACACAATAGTAAATACAAACAAGAGTTTGTTGTTAGTAGCCAACAGCACCGCAGCTCCAGACAATCTTAGACAATCTCCAGACAATGCTTAAAACCAGTATGGAGCTGAATTTCCAGTCATATTCGTCAAAACTCTCTCTTGCTTGTTCTCTCTACTCCATTATGTGCCCCCTAATACTGATTGGCTACCAGTGGTGGAGGTAACGAATTACAACTACTCACGTTACTGTTATTGAGTAGTTTTTTCGGGTACTTATACTTTTTTGAGTATATTTTTAAAGCTGTACTTTTACTTGTACTTAAGTACAAATTAAGCAAAATAATCTACTTTGTTACTTTTGAATCATAGTTCGTTACTGAGTACGCCCACAATTTGAATTGATATTCAAACCTTTGACTGCACTATAGCCAAAAAAGATATCCGATCGTAAACGGACCAATAAAAGCCCTGATATCTGAACCGGGTCCCGGGAAAAGCCGCCACTGCAGCAGGGTTGAAGAGCTGATCGGACAGTGAGGGAACTCAGCGTGATTTATGGACTCAAAGTTTGGAGAAACAAACTAGTGTTATCATAAATATCTATATTTTGATACCGATACTGAAATATCTGACACAGTTCCATTACTAATTTCCACAGTATCTACCGTATACCAATCTCGCTCTCTCCTCTCCGACAGTGAGTTTGACACATATCTGCCTCCTGTCAGTTACAGTCTGAATGCAGTCTGAGTCTGAATATCCGCGCGGGATTGCAGGTATTCCGCATAATTTTAATCATTCCTGAGCAAATGTGGCGAGTGCTTTATTATAACATGTAATGTTTCTGCGACATGTAATCGCAGAAAACTGGATGCGAGCTTTCAAATAGGCCTAACTTGTACAAATTAACATTTTGAGAGGAGTACTTTGTACTTTTACTTAAGTACTGTTTTGGCACCAGTACTTTTACTTGTAACTGAGTATTATTTCAGCAATGTAACAGTACTTGTACTTGAGTACAAATTTTCAGTACTCTTTCCACCACTGTTGGCTACACATTTGTTGTTGTGTTGGTCTGAGTAACTTCTAAAGAGCATTTTTCAAATATCGCAGATGAAAGGGGGAAGGCAAGGAGTAGTAAAGCCTAGGCTCTTTACCCATGCTTGCCCTTAATAAATACAAGGAAAGCATATCAATATCACCCCTCACCAGAAAAGAAGTAACCAGCAAGCAATTCCTCCATATGGGGCATCCTCACATTCCCATGCTCAGCCAATTTGATGCAGAGGGACCATATAATGGGTAGAAAACAGTTTCTTCCACAATCTCGACACTTCCTCATGGAGATCAGGACGAAATGGTAGGCTCACGGGAGCGGTGCATTTATGACCTGCACAGAAACACTCATCAAGTCTGCTGGGAGCAGATTCCTCTTTCTCTACTGCCCAATTTAAGTTAAGTCTAACCGTGGCAAGGGTCATAATTTCCAATGAATCCTCATACAAGGGTGCAAGGGAGGAGACAGGCTCACTGGATAAATCTGCCTTGGCTCCTTAAAGGGGTCATATGATGCAATTTCTTGTTTTCCTTTTCTTTAGTGTGTAATGTAGCTGTTTGTGCATGTATAAGATCTGCAGAGTTACAAAGCTCAAAGTCTCCCACAAAAGGATTTATTCTATCTAAAAGAGAAGGCTGATCCAGACCGGGCTAAAATGCCTCATTAAAACACGCCCCCACATGTCTACGCCATGATGTGGAAATATTTGCGTAATGCCGCCCAAATGTGCACGCAAAGAAAGAAGGCGTGGTTTCAGTAACCGAAGTAGTGTTGATGCAGCCATGTCAGGTAGACGCTGTGTGTTTCTATGCAAAAGAAAAAGCACTTTATTTAGGCTTCTGAAAGTAGATGTAATTAGGAATCATTGTTAAGATTTGTTTACAACAGAACAGCACAACCCAAATGTTCGAATTTGTGCAACGCATTTTATGGATGACAGTTTCATGAACCTAAGACAGTACAAGGCTGGCTGTGCACAAAGGCTATTTCTAAAAAAAAAAAAGGTCAATTCCGACTTTGCGATGACAATTTGGCACTTCTGAATCAGCGACTGTAAGTATGTTTTGTTATTAGTTTAAGTATTTAAACTAATAATATTGACTGTTCAAATGCGGAGTTTTGCGCAGTGTAGAGTAACGCATCGTGTGTGTGTGTGAGAGAGAGAGAGAGAGACAGGGTCACATCACAGTGGAGTCAGCTGTCTTAACTGCGGCTTGTGTACTGCAAATACATACGAGTATCATCACTGTGTCTGTCACACGACTCTGTTCCCCTCTCAGGCTTGAACTGATGGTAAAACTAAGGACATTATTAACTGTCTTTATATTTACTTTGAAAGCTGAAGCTCGCGATTATGGTAAGGGGCGTTACATTTCCGACGCGCACTTGTGGTGTTCGGCCAGTCACAATGCACTGTGTCAGCTGGACAATCAGAGCAGACTGCACTTGTCGGAAGGAGGGGCTTTGTAGAAAATGACGCATTTGAAAGAGGCGGGGCATAGGGGACCTGCAATAATGTACAGTATTTGAAAAATAATGTGCTTTTTGAACATTAAAGCATGTCAACATATTCTGTTACACCAAATGCACAAAATAATGATCTTTAAAATAGCATCATATGACCCCTTTAAAGAGAGCCAGGTTGGAGTAGAGCTTCCTCACTATGAAATTGTCCCAGTGTGCACAGCCAGCCCCCTGGAGAGCTGTCTGAGCATGCACTGATTCTAAAAAAAATGATACACAATTTGTGTATATGATCTGCTTAAATTATCTTTTGCATGGTGTGACACATTTTCTTAACTTTGCAGACAACTCTGATACATTGTTTTTCAAATACACACACTGAGTTCTTGGCACACACAACAAACATAGTTCCTGAAGACAAAGAAGCTGAGGATTCCATGACGCAGGTGCTCTGTCATCACTGCCATCAGGCAGTTGAATTGGCATGTTTGCACACATGCTTCGGACAGTGGCAACACCAGAGACATTCCATAATGTTAGCACTGACACAGTGCTGAAGTTCCACTTTGAAAGGGAACAAACATATTTCAATAATGGTTATTTTTTTTAAATATTAATGATGTATTATTAATAATCTAGCAGTGTTATTTTTCTTAACATGCAGTGGTGGCCAAAATTATTAGAACACTATTATTTTCACCAGCTAAAAAATGGTTTTAAGTCAGTTATTTTTATCTTTTGCTGTACTGTGTCAGTAGGAAATATCAGTTTACATTTCCAAACATTCATTTTGCCATTAACTGTAATAATTTGTCTGACAACAGCCAAAGATCTGATCCACACGGAGATCTGATCTCATCATCATCCAGTCTGTCTGGAATAACATGAAGAAACAGAACAAACTGAGACAGACTAAAGAAGAACTGTGTCAGCATCTCCAAGATGCTTCAAGAAACCTACCTGCAACATTACAGTACTGTTAAAAGTTTTAGGCACTTGTGTAAAAATGCTGTAAAATGAGGATGCTTTCAAAAATAATGTCATAAATAGATTTTCTTTATCAATTAACTTCTATTTACTAAATTAAATCAACATTTGGTGTGACCCCCCCTTTGCATTTAAAGCAGCTTTTGCTCTAGGTGCACTTGCGCATAGTTTCTCAGGTAGCTCTGCAGGTAGGTCTCTTGAAGAATCTTGGAGACATTTCCACAGTTCTTCTGGATTTAGTCCGTCTCAGTTTGCTCTGTTTCTTGATGTTACTCTAGACAGACTGGATGATGATGAGATCAGATCTCTGTGTGGAGCACTGGCTGTTGTCAGACTCCTTGTGCCAACAAAAATCTCACTGGATTATTACAACTGATGGCAAAATGAATGTTTAGAAATGTAAACTGATATTTCCTACTGACACACTACAGCAAAAAGATATATATTAACTGACTTTGTTTGTGCCACCACTGTATTTGTTGACAGTATGTTGATTTTTTTTTTTTTTTTTTTTTTTTTTTTAAGAAAATTTAACAAAAACAAACTTTGTTAATTGACATCCATTAAAAAGCAGCCTCATCAGAACTGATAGCCTTGTGGGTAAAACTTATGTTACTCACACACTGTTGCTCTTTGAACAAAAGTTCAAGTCTTGGCTTGTGATCCTTTACTGATCCCGTACCCCTCTCTCTACCACCTTGCTCCCAGTTCTCTATACTGAATAAATACCAAAATAAATCTTAAAAACTGCCTGATTATGCTGTATATCCAACATTGTTTAAGGTCATGTAAATACCTGAAACTTTTTTTATCAGTTATAAGGTAACCTATAGTTTTGTTTTGTTTGTTTGTTTGTTTGTTTATTATTACTCAAAAATTGAAGAAAAAATACTGGCACATTTTTGCCCATTACCCTATTGCACTACGCATGTAAAAGCCATTACCAGTGTTGGTAACACTTCATTTTGATAGTACACTTTAGACATTCTACTATAACAGTAAGTAACTTTGCAACTACCTGTTAACTAGCAGTTATTAGAGTATTAGTAGACTGTCTGCTTGATATCTTCTAACACTTCATTTTGATGGGTCCACAACATACAACATACTGACAATGAGAAACTTTTAAAGTATATGTCAACTTATTCTACTAACCCTAAACCTAACCTAACAGTCTACTCTAAGAGTTAGTAGACATGTAGTTGCAAATTAATGAGAATTAGTTGACATGTAGTTGCAAATTTACTTATAGTTAGTAGAATGTCTAAAGTGGACTATCAAAATAAAGTGTAACCCCAGTGATTTGGCAGCTTATTCAGTGTGAATTCCAGGGGTGGTTCTAGGATTTCATCCTCAGGGGGGTGTGAAAAAGAAAGACCTTAGATACAAAGATACAAATTAAACAATACTTTACAGTGTTTGTTAAACGATCTAGAACTGCCCCTGTTGTTTCAATCTCATGTATGGTCATGTATACTGATAACTGTGTCATGTGGGGGGCAGTGTTTTAGAAACAGAGTCAAGGAGTCTTTTATTTCTGTGTAGCATTAAAAGAGCACGTAGTAATTTTGTACTAATAATAGTACTTAATTGTGAACATGTAAAATCATGTACACTCAAAAAAGTTAAAGGTCCCAGTCACATCAGAAGGCTAATAAATGCGGTTTTATTTTATGTGGAGGAGGTCATCTCTAGGGGCTGACATCAAGATCACATAACCAATTTTGGTCACACTTTATATTAGGTGGCCTTAACTACTATGTACTAATGTACTTATTGTGGTCATATTGTATTGCAAAACACTTTTGCTGCTGTTGAGGTGGGATATGGGTAAGGTTAGGGACAGGTTTGGTGGTATGGGTAGGTTTAAGGGTGGGTTAAGTTGTAAGGGATGGGTCAACAGTGTAATTATAAATGTAATTACATAAATTAATTACAGATGTAATTACATATAGGTATTTTTAAAAATATAAGTACAATGTAAAAACATGTATGTACACAATAAGTGCATTGTACCAAATGATTTATTTAAATGTAAGTACATAGTAGTTAAGGCCGCCTAATATAAAGTGGGACCCCAATTGTATTTTTTTTATTTTTGGGGGGGTGGCAATTGCCATTACTGGATTCTTTCTCTTCTGGAGTAACAATGAAGAACCATGGCTGAATAGCACAAATAGTTCAATTACAGCATTTCTACAATGGCAGGGTACAATTTTCTTTTCTTTTTTTCCTTTTTTTTCAGTACAACACCATACAATAATATCCAAAAAAAAAATAACTATTATATACAGTGCTGCTTGAAAGTTTGTGAACCCTTTAGAATTTTCTATATTTCTGCATAAATATGGCCCAAAACATCATCAGATTTTCATATAAGTCCTGAAAGTAGACAAAACGAACCGACTCAAACAAGTGAGAGAAAAATATTTTATTTGTCATTTATTTATTGAGAAAAATGATCCAGTGTTACATATCTGTGGATTGCAAAAGTATATGAATCTTTGCTTTCAATATCTGGTGTGGCCCCCTTTTGCTGCAGTAACTGATGGTTAATTTTCTTGTAAATATTGATCAGTTCTGCACAATAACATGTAGGAGTTTTAGCCCATTCCTTAGTGTAGAACCACTTAAACTGTGATGTTGGTGGGTTTCCTCCTATGAACTGCTTGCTTAGGTCCTTCCACAACATTTTAATTGGATTAAGGTCTGGACTTTGACTCAGCCATTCCAAAATATTAACTTTGTTCTTCTTTGACCATTCTTTGGTAAAATGACATGTGTGCTTGGGGTTGTTGTCTTGCTGCATGACCCACGTTCTCTTGAGACTCTGTTCTTAAACAGATGTCCTGAAGTTTTCCTTTAGAATTTGCTGATATAATTCAGAATTCATTGTTCCACCAATGATGGCAGGCTGTCCTGGGCAAGATGCAGCAAAACAGGCCCAACCATGAAACTACCACCACCATGTTTCGCAGATGGGATAAGATTCTTAAGCTGGAATGCAGTGTGTTCTTTTCTCCGAACATAATAGCTTCTCATTTAAACCAATAAGTTCTATTTTGGTTTCATCCATCCATTAAACCTTTCTCCGATAGTCCTCTGGCTTGTCCACATGATCTTTAGCAAGCAATTTTCTTTTTGGAGAACAGTGGCTTTCTTCTTGCAACTCTGCCATGCACACCATGGTTGCTCAGTGTTCTCCTGATGGTGGGCTTATGAACATTAACCCCCTGGGGTCTGAGGGTGTTTTGGGGGCCTAGAGAAGTTTCGACATGCCCTGACATTTGTGCTTTTTTCAGTTGCTTATAAAAATATAAATGGCTAAAGTCTAATAACACTGTAAACAGCACAAACTAGGCTACAGTAATATGTTAGCAGCATTTATGTACATGATTGTGTTTTTGAGAAAGCAAAATTTATGTGTGGTTAGTGAAAAACTAAAATTTTGAAGTCACTGAAATGAGGCCATAAAACACATACAGAACATTTGTTTACAAGACTTTTGAGAACTGGATCTTGTAGTCTAAAGTTTTTGCTTCAAAATTATGTGAAAATCAACTTGTTTACTCGCTCACAGAAACCAATATATTGATTTAAATTTTTAAAGACATGTTTTGTGATCGAAAGCCTATATGCGAGGGAGTGGCAATGGCCTTGAATATTAAGTGATTCTCACCTGAGAGACAAAGGGCCCTCCCCTAATGGCCCATCAGTGTGACTGTGACTTTGAGGCAGGTAAGAGAGAATGTGAGGAGATTGAAAAAAAATAGTTTTTTTAATTATTTGTATTTTATTTACAACACAGTATAATCAAAACATACATAATGAAGGTCAAAGACACATTATTGTGAACACTGATCTAACCACAGAGATGTGAACAGACTTTGAGTCATTCCTGAAAACAGATTCTGTCCAACAAGTGAAACAAGTAAATCATACCTGATATTTATGTGTGTTATTTAAGTGTTTCTGCTTCTTTCCATGGATTCAAGAAGAAAAAAACATAATCAGTAGTCAAGGAGCTTGTTTTACCATAGAATATCAGTGTAGTTGAACATCTGATGTTGGTACAGCGCTCTCAGAGGAAAACAGTTTGAAGAAAGTCATCAGGATTCATCTGTGGTGCAGGTATCTGATTCAATAAAATACAAACAACCAAAAAAAACAAAAAACATTTGTGAGCATGTTAATATCAGGAGCATCTGTATATATATAGGTTTTGTAGCCATAGACTCACGCAAGCTTTGTACTATCATAAAAAGAAAAGACATTTTATATCTGAGAAACTAATTATTATTGTTTAGCACGTTATTAAAATCTATTTTTGAACAGAGTAGGCTATTAATAATAAACATGTTCTAAACATACTTAGACTCGTAGCATTCATCATGTTACAGTGTACACTCATATTACTTTTATTGTTTTATATAGAGCATGAAAACATCATCGCGCCATAAGAAATTTAAATACAATGAATTGCCTATCATATTCAAAATGTTTTACTCAATTTCAAACATTGTAGTCAGGAATTATAGTTTGGGAAAAACCCAACTATGATTTTGTCATATAGCCTAGTATGTATGATTTTATAGTAGCCTATGTTATGATTCTGTAGCCATAGACTCACGCTTGTTTTGTACTATAAAAAGATGTACTTTGTACCATAAAAAAGGATATTTTATAACTGATAAACTAATTATTATTGTTTAGCACGCTATTAAAATCTATTTGTGAGTATTAATAATAAACATGGTCTAAACATTCTTAGATGTGTTGCATTCATCATGTTGTAGTTTGGGAACAACCCAACTAAATGTGTTCAAGTTTATGTCAAAATAACATGTTAACAGTAGCCAATGTGAGAAAGGCCTTTAGTTGCTTAGAAGTTACACTGGGAACTTTTACAACCTCGCAGACTATTACACATTCTGCTTTGGAGTGATTTTTGTTAGTCGACCACTTCTCGGGAAGGTAACAGTGGTCTTGAATTTCCTCCATTTGTACACAATCTGTCTGACTGTGGATTTGTGGAGTCCAAACTCTTTAGAGATGCTGGCTGTGCTTTTCTAGCCTGATGAGCAACATCAACTCTTTTTCCAAGGTCCTCAGTAATCTCCTTTGTTAGTGACATGATTCACTTCCACAAACATGATCAGTCTTTGATAGATCCCTATTCTTTGAATAAAACAGGTCACGCACTGACATTTGATAGTCATTGCACTGACTGAAAACACCTCTGCACATATGGACTTTAATTTCACATTTAAATTAACTGCTAATCCAAGAGATTCACATACTTTTTCCACTCACAGATATGCAATATTGGATAATTTTCCTGAATAAATAAATGACAAAGAAAATATTTTTGTCTCATTTGTTTGATTGGGTACTCTTTGTCTACTTTCAGGACTTGTGCGAAAATCTGATTATGTTTTGGGTCATATTTATGCAGAAATATAGAAAATTCTAAAAGGTTCACAAACTTTCCAGCAGCACTATAAATTAAATATGTACATTCAGTCTAACGCTACATGGCACAAGCTGATAGGTCCTTGACTTCTGCTAGCCATTCAGCTTGCTTGCTCCCTCTACTTGTAATATTTGAGAAGTCATGCATCATGTCTGGTCATTTTCCAGTAAGCTATTCATAAACTTCTAATCATATTAATATAAATCTATAATCTACTTATATAATAAGTAGTTTACTATATAAGTACTATAATCTACTTCTTTAATCTCAAATAAACAAAACAAACAAACAAAAACAACTCTAAATTCTGTTTGATCAAATGATTTCTATACTGTAATTCTTTTTTCAGACACTAGATATAGTAGGTGCATATTGATGACATGGCTCTCTAGAGCGGGGGTGGTAATGGTTGTGTTTTATGTTCAAGTGTGTATTTTTGCAACCACAGCAGCATGTTGACATGCTAACTGGTGCATGTCTGTGCATGTGTTAGCAGTTTTGTAACAGCTTTGTATTTGCTATCATTAGCATAAGCATATCTAGTCCACTGTGACCAACCCTACTAACCTGTCATATACATGATAACATGGTAAATAATTATATATGACTAAAATTACTATTTTTCTTTATTTATTTTTTTATTTATTTATTAGTTATATATAACAGCCAATCAGTTTGTGTCTTTTTCACTCTTTTTTCACCCTCACATTTAACACTTTTGCCTTAAATATTCCTTTTCTGATAAGCTGGTCTCACTGCAGCTTGTTACAAGAGTTCTCTCTCTGACACCTTCTTCCTACCCAGCTCCACCTGTCAAGTTCTGCTTTGGGAAATCTGGGTTCTATATGTCTATTTGTTCAACTGCAGAAGTGTGTTATGTGCTCACTGCAGCATATCTGTGTATGATGTTGTGATGTAACATGAGTTGTGAGTATATAGGCCATAGTGGCTAGGCACTCAGTCTCACTGGGCCTCATTCTGTTAGAATTCTCACAGACAACCAAAATTCACACAACTACAATTACATACACATATAGACACATGCCCATTTAAACAGTTTATAGGAGAATACTTCAGTCTCATCTAATGACTCTATGAGTGCAACACTTTTTGTTCTTACAGCCAAGTTACAGCCAAAACGAGAGTTTGAAGCTCATGAAAATAAACATTACATTATGCAAAAACTTATCAGCCATTACTGTTGCTTCTGAAAGTGCTGTTACTATCTGTTCATTTAACCCTTAAATGAATAAATGTTTCCATTAATCATTATAACATATTCAGGTCTTTAGCAACCTGGACCTATATATCTAACATGGATGGATTTTTAACTGCTCCAATAGCGTAAAATTCTCCAGATATTTAATATAATTGTTCTGCAGCCATTCAAATAATTTCATTATTTAACTGTTATTGTGCAGGGAAAAATACTTACACTATTGCATACCTTGGGTCACCCTATACACTTTTTGCAAAAAAATTAATTAGAAAACAGACATTCTTTTATATATTTTTTCTTCTTATGTTTTTTTATAATGGATCGATTGAGGAATTCTAAGAAGGTTGATGTCTAACTTTTAAAAAATGAATAAGGTGGTGGGTAGTGAATGACATCCCGGGTCACTAAAGACCTGAAGTATGCATTTGAGGGTTAAGTACAGCTTTTTAGGTATACATTTTTTTTTTTTTTAAATCCTTGAGAAAGACTAACTCCTAAAGTTGTTCACCGTCTTGCTATATAGACACCAAAGTAAAGTAAGCACCCACTTCTGTTTCTCTGAAGGGAGGCACAAGTTTTAATATACTTACTCATGTTAGTAATTCAGCAGAGTGAGGAACAACACTAACCTGTGTATCTGTGGATGTGGAAATGGCTGATGAAAGCCATTTCCACCATACCACCTTGGAGGGTGGAGCCATCATACACCTTGGAGGGTGACCAAGAACAAGGCATGGGTTTTCTCATCAAAACTTGGGCATCTAAAGGTGGAGATGCCACTCTGCTTTTCGAAACTGAACCTGCGGTCCTTCTCAGCTTCTATAACAGGCAGCCTACTGTACCTGTTTTAGCCTCATACTCTTGTCTTCTTATTAACAAGTCCTTCTTATTAAAAGCCTGTGATTAGTAACAAATCATTCTTTCTCCAATGGTCAAAAACCTCAGTGGAAGAAGAAAAATAAAATCATATTTTCATCAGCCATTACTTAAGGCTTCAGTGTCACATGATCCTTCAGAAATCATACTTTTTTTTCTTTAAAGTTATAATTATGGGCTTTTTTAATGCTGTTAATGTGATAGGATAGTAGAGAGGTGACAGGAAAGCATTGGGTGGAGAGAGGGGAAAAGGATTGGCAAAGGACCATGAGATGGAATCGAACTCGTGTCGCCGCACTAATCACAAGGCTATCAGCGACGGCACCAACCAGAAATCATTTTGGCTGATTTATTTACCATGTTGGGTAACACACTGTAGTAAGTACACACTAATAAAGTACTTACAATTCATTAACAAACTATTAGTTTATAGTTCATTCATAGTTTATAAACTATAGTTAATACATTTATAGACTCTATACAAATAGTGATTTCCTCTTTCATTAGCACTGTAATAAACACATATTATTATGGATTAATTAATTGATGGTAAATGAATTGTTAATTGGTAATAAGGAGTAAATAGTTCTCTTAAATAGTTAATTAATTAAGTGCTTTAAACCAGCCTTTATTGAACATTTATTGCATTCATATTCAGTGTTCAATAAAATGTTTATAAATATATTAAAGATAAACACACACATACACACACACTGTCAGTCCTCTGTCGTGTGTGTCATGTGTTCCCGCCTCTTGTTTCCTTATTTGGTTTGTTTCCTGTCCTTGTTTAAAGTGATTATTAGTTAAGTCTGTTCAGCTGTGTTTGTCTCATTAACCTGTGTATTTTAGTTCATGCCTGTTCAGTTTCGTGTTGTCTGGTCTACTCGTTACTCCCCGGTGTTCCTGTGTGTCTGCCTTGCCTTGTCCTGCCTTGTCTTGCCCTGATGTCATCATTAAAGACTATTATTTGAGTTTTATCCTCGTCTTCCTGTTCCTGTGTTCTCTCCTCGTGTGTGCACCGTGACACACAAAAACACAAACACACACAGATATATATATATATATACACTTTAAAAATGCTGGGTTAAATACAACCCAGTGCTTGGTAAAATAT
>JAFVLL020031678.1:0-78504 GCA_021397915.2 Tor tambroides
GACTGATTCCATTACACAAACAGTGGTGTACATCAAATGACTTATTAAATTGGAACTAGCGAATTTACACTAAATAACAAATATACAAGAAAACATTCTAATTTATATTACTGACTTGAAAACATAGCGATAAACAGCAGTATGTGATTAAATGTTCAACAGAAAGGTTTCTACGTGGAGTCAAATGAATGCCTGAACCTTTTTTTGAACTTGTTCATTTACGAGAACTGTCCAAATGAACCAATTCAGTAAAACGAATCAGGTTTCATAGTGCTTTACATAATGGTGAATGATAAAAGTTCAAGTTTTTTTATTCTGTGTTTGAAATATAAAAATGGCTGCCAAATATAGTTAAATTCAATATTGTATGTGAATGAGATGACACAGCATGCGATAGTTAGCATTAGATCAGCATGTCACTAGCTGTTTTTTTAAAGTCCCAGCGCATCTCTGACATCAGATCACCCTCAGGTGCTGTCTGATCAGACCAAACGTCTGCTCCGACACAGACGCTGATTGGTTGAGAGTGAAGCAGACATCCTGTCAGTCAAGCTGATGAGTACACAGAGAGTGGGCAGCCGGCGGAAAATGAGCCACAGAGTCGATAGAGGGCCGGTCAATGGTGACACTTTGGCTGTTTATTCTTGTCCTTAGGAAAGTTCACAAAAACTTTTGCCATGGTGACAGAGGGAGTGTGTCTGTGTGTGGCAGAGGAAATCTAATGGTGAACACATGGCTATATTAAGACAGATGTGGCAGGCTGAGCTGTTTACACAAAGCTGCTCCATCTCTGTTTTCGCCTGATTTGTCTGAACAGCGCAAACTACATTTTCCCGTTTTTATTGGCTCGCTTCTTCCGAATTGAGTTTAACGTCACATAATATTTTTTTCAATTTGTGTAAACTCCAATAGAAAGAAATACGATTCTCGCACAATGAGAGAAGAGAATTGCGAGTCTCTGCAGCAGTTTCATTCGTTCGCCTTTTCTGTTTAGCCAGAGTCTCCTGACTATGATGATGGGATATAATGAGTGAGATTATTAGCGTCTTTTGTCGAGAGATTTTGAAAAAGCTGTAAAGCAGGAGTGTTATGCAAAAGGCTCTGTTTGCTCTCCGTTTCATTGCATAATTGAGAATCAATTGTGATGTTAAAGAGTCTGAGTGGGTTTCTTATGTTCTTATGGAGTTCAGTGTATTGACTTGCTCGCAGATGTTTTTCCTAAAATACCTTAATAGAAATACAAATAGACTCAGATATATTTGAATAGCACTGCTCACATAACTTGTTCTCATAAGAACTGTGAAGAGAAATTCTTTATATCGAAATCTTTGTGGTATGATGGCAAATATGAGCATCATTCTTGGCAGTGTTGAGATTGCATCTAAAACACTGGAGAAGACACAAGTGAGATTACCTGGGTCTTTTTTCCTCAGAAGAACACTGCGAAGTAAATCTCCATTTAATTCAGTGTTGTTATAATAAACGAAGACTATCAAAAACAGCATACCAATGTGCTTCTGGCTTCTCGAGTTTGAGTCTTGGTTCGTGGACCTTTCCAGATCCGGTCCCCCTCTTTCTCTCCCACTGCGCGCTTCCTCTCTGAGTACTGTCCTATCATAATAAAGGGAAAAGCACCAAAAAATAAATAAATAAATGATACAAATTTGGTTAATTGGTATGAAGCTGAAAATGAAATAAGCATTAGATGAAAAAATAAACAAAAATAAACAGAAATAAAATTTTTAACTGAAATAAAATTACACCGTGTCTACATCAGCCGCGACAGATGTCGTGTCGCGCCGCGTCGCAACAACTGAAGTCTGTCTACACTGGATGCGACAAAGTGACCGTTGAAAATCATTTGAACTTTGTGTCAGTGTGTCATAAATAGAACACGGCAGCAGTTTACTTACAGTTCTATTGTATTTTGGCGTGCCACTCGCGTCCGGTGTAGACACGGTGTGAGTTTAAGTACTAAATTTACTAAAACTAAAACTGTAGTAAAAATAAAGCTAAATAATAATATTACAATAAATAAAAGAGCACAAAAGAAAATTACTAAATTAAGCTAAAATTAAAGTGAAAACTGAAAATACAAAAATAAAAGCTAAAAAAATACTATAATAGTATAAATATAAATAATACTTATAACAAATAATTTGATATCATTTTTAATCTTGGAGAAAATTGAACTATTAAAGAGATCGCTGTGGTGATGTTTCATTCATAAAACCTCTTGAAGCTAATATATGGATCATGATTTAGCACCTAATATTACTTTTTTGAGGAAAAAAACAAATAAAAGACAAGTCTACACTGTACAAATGCTTTTTTGAGGTTAATGAAACAGGGAAATAAAACAAAGACTATTGGAATACATTTTACAAAAAATGCTATTTTCTTCAAAATTTCACATTTATTTCAAAGTTACTTTGCCAGTTCTTTGTAATTGTTTGTGAAATTTACTAGCAATTTCTGTGTGAAAATTGTTTGTAAACCTTTTTATTTTCTCAGTGTATGATGACTCTTTGTAATTGACTGTGACCATATTTTATTGGATTCTGTGAATTTAAGAACTTCTATACAAGTGTGTGTATTTGCTACAGTTAAAGTTTACTTGACAGTGTACATTATATTATTGTGCCACTGAAATGGAGCATTTTTAGTGTAAGTCTGTGCGTATGTGAGTGTGTGTGAACAGTTGTATTTTGGTGAGCTGCTTGGTTTCAGGTTCAGTAGCTCGGGGTGGTTACGTCACAGCCTCGAGCGTGCCTGATTGACATCTCCCAGGAGTGCCGTTTGTCTGCTGAAGTATAACAAGTGCCGGTTACTCTGTACTGTTTGCTGGCAGCCAATCAAAATGAAATGGGAGGACTTAACACGGGCTGGTTGCATTCCCACAGCACCTGCCATGTGACGAAACAGTGTTTTTCCTCATCCTGTTTGGCTTTTGTTTTGAAGTCGATTAAATACGGCATCTAATTTGGTGGTTTTAAAAAGTTATATGGTGACGTTTGCAGCTGAAGTTTTTTCTGCAGTGCAAATGGACACAGCACAAACCACAGGGCAGAACATCCATCCGTTCCAACACTCGGGCCCTACCTAGAGCCGCTGTACACATAATCTGATTTAGATGTGTGTGTTTTCTCTGTCTACTGATTTATTCAGCAGTGCTAGCTTAGGAAAAATGACAAAGAAAACTGCAGAAGACAATTGATGTAAAGCTGTAATGTTAACTATTTGGCTCCTTTTGGAAGTGATTAAATGCCAATCCTGTAATGCAGTGCTACTGTCTCACTCTCTTTTTCTCTCTCTCTCTTGCACTTGCAAACCTATGAACTGCTGCTTAAAGGGAAAGTTCATCCAAATATTAAACTCTTCATTTTGTTCAAAATCTGTATGACTTTCTTTCTTCCGTGCAACAGGAAAACAGGAATTGTTTTCAAGAATGTTCAGACTGCTCTCTTTCATACAAGTGGATGGCTTCCAAAAAGGACAAAAAAGCACCATAAAAGCATAATTTATATGACTCGTGCGTTATATTCCAAGACATTATGAACAATATAATAGCTTTGTCTGGGTAACAGATCAGTGTTGTTATTGTTAACTGGAACAAAAGTATTAACAATCCTTTCATTATTGGAATTTAGAAATGTTGCTTTGGCAACCCTAGTGAAAAGTAAATATACTAAAATGTATTTGAAATACATTTATTTCGTGCTACTACAACGTTTATACTACAAATTAGGGTTGTCGCGATAACCGCAATATCGCAATACCGTGCTACTGACGAGCATAACTGCAGAGGAATGCAACAACCGCAGCAACCGCGCTATTTCCATGTTTTTTTTTTTTCTTTTTCCCTTCTCGTTTTACACTTCATGCATGTGTACTGAATATTAGTAATGATAACAATGTGTACCATGCTGATTTGTACAGAAGCTCAGTAAATTTGCACTTAACATGCCTAAACAGGCAGTGAATGAGAGAGAGATCGACTGATCTCATGCGATTACCTGCGTCTGTCCTTCAGGCCGAGTCATGTATATTTGTGGAAATAGGTTGTCATGTCCAAGGAAAGCGAAATCTGTCTTAGCATCGACGCATTGCTGGTCAGCTGAGCCTTTAAAAGTGGCGCTCAAAGTTAAAATGATTTCAACAGCGTGTTTCATTACATATCCCTTTGAATGAATCAGCGCTTTTGAACGTGTAGTTGAATGAACGGTTTAAAGACTCACTCAAAGACAGTCTCTTGCCGCCACCTTGTGGCGAAACAATGAAACTGCACTGACTGACAGCCCGTCTAGAACTCGCAGGTGGAAATATCAACAGAAAAAATATCTTGTCAGTCAGATTCGAGGATCAGAACTAACTGTTATATAGGCTAACGATCTTATTGTCAGGTTTATGTTCTGTTATGTGGACCGTTATTTTGTCATTCTCTTCTGTTTACTTCACTTCCTGTTTCAACGCGATTTAGTTTCGGTTTCATTGGTTTCTGAATATGACCTCGTTACATCATAACACATACACACACAGATTATATATATATATATATATATATATATATATATATATGCGGTAATACCGCATACCGCGCTATTGAGCCACTCAAAATTACCGCAAGGGAAATTCCTTAACCGCGACCGCCCTACTACAAATACATGTACATATTTATGTACTTCATAAAAATACACTGCGATTGTACTAGTTTACTAAAACGGCATACTTAAAGTCTGCTAAATTGGAACAACTCATTTTGTGCTTAAAACACTTTAAAAACACTTAAAAGACATACTGAAGTATATCTGATTGTGCTAAAGTGGAACTATTGCAAGTATACTTCAGGTACACTTTAAATGTCTTGCATTTATTAGACAGAGATCATACAGTCCTCATCAGTAGTGACATTAAAACACATTTTAGGCTTAATTTTAAGAAATGTCCACTGTGCAATAAAGAAATACTCCAAATAAAGTTTAGTAAGTCAGTAAGTCTTGAGCGATATGTCATTAAATATGTTAATAGGTTTGAACTATACTTAATATGAAATAACTGTATTTTAAATATATTACTTTTTTACTAGGAAACTAACTGAAATAAAATAATCTGAAGTACTAAAATTTCCAAAACTAAAATAAATTACAGATAAATAAAAATATAAAATAAAATAACAAAAGCACGTAATAAAATTACTAAAACCTACACTAAAATTAGAATGAAAGCTAAATATATTCAAATAAAATCTAATTCAAAATAGTAATAGTATATAAACAATAAAGTAACATTGGAATTGCTAACAGAAAATCTTGCTTTACAGATTTGATTACCATTCACTTTCATTGAAAAGAAACATGCGGCGTGGAAATTCTGCTTAATATGTCTTTTTATGTTTCGCAGCAAAAGAAAGTCTTTAGAAAGGCTTTGAGGTGAGTAAAAAAAGACAATTTTTATATAACTGCCTGGTGTGCTTCTTAAGTGTGACTAAACACAAATAAAACGAATCATTTACAAAAGATCCACTGCGTCTGTATTAAAAGCAGCAGGAAATTTTGACGTTCCCGTGCTGCCGTATAATACTTTGTATTGAGTCATCAGGTCATTTCAGAGAAAAAGATGCCTGCTCTCAGTTACATACCCTGCCACATCCGATGATTACCAGCCGCTGTGATGCTGACCTCTCTGACCGCCTGTATGATTTGTGGATCATCATCTTCCTGGACGGGCTGCCTCACAAATCATGACATGTAAAGTTTGAACAAACAAGTGGAATAGAGTGCAAACACGCAGTTCTTCTCAGAATGACAGCACTTGTAATGTGATTAGTAATCTGATGATGTAAACATAAAGGACTCTGAAGGGAACGTCCTCAGGAATTTTCTGACAGGAGTGGGGCAGTGCCCACAGAGAGAGAGAGAGAGACTATCTGTGCTCGGAGAAAGTTTATCTGCCTTTGTCAGCTTGCCCCTGTGGGGTTTTGGTGCTTGTTAAAAAGTCCTGACAGAAAAACAGCAGCAGTAACAAAAAGACAGTTGTGAATGCAAGCTCAGTGCGCATGTAGATGAACAAACTTGAGCCGTCTGCTATTTTTAAACTCTATCTCGCACCAAAGAGCGTCTTTTGCCTCTCGTTGCCTCACTTTTCCAACATATCTGTCTCTGTTGAGACAGCAGCTGATCAATCATCCATATGACCTTACCACGTTTCCTAATTATTGTATGGCGAAAAAACCCGGCTTAGATGAATTGATTGCACTTGTGATGTTTAAAGTGCAGGCTCAAGCTAAGTGTTATTTTAAAGTGCTTTAGGGGGTTTGCTGTAAGAGGAAGCCACTGTGTTCATTCATTCATTAGTGTCACTTGTTTGAGGTAGAATATAACCTCTGTTCTCTATTGATCTCCTGACAGTTTCCTACAAAGTTCAGGTCTTATTCAGAAGTGGGCATGGGAATTAATGAAGGGATCTCTCCGGATGAGCATGGAAGATTCATTATGCTGGGTTAAAAATGTAGACTGTAGTCTGCCTTATCTCTTCTTCAGTCCCTGTAGTTCCCATCAGGTCCTAGTTCCTGTGAGCCACAGATCGTCACAGATTTCTTCCGAAGAGTGTGAAAATGAACATCAAATCGGCCTAAAAAATACTGCATTTTGCCTTTGGAGGTTGATCAGAATTGATTACATGTTGCTGGAACACAGAACCATTGATGGTTTGTTAGTCGTCGTCACTCAGACTTGGTTCTCTTGTCGGTAATGTGGTTGGTAATCTGTGTTTCACTTGTAATGTGAGGTGAACACTTATTGTCTAAGGCAGTTGTCAGTCACTTGCCCCTAAGGCTGTGAGAGCATTCTGCAAAATCTGTTTTTGAGAAACTCATGACAGTTATGTAATGAACACTTCATGAAACAGTGGCGTAGTCATTACTCAGTGCGCAGCATCCAAGGGTTTACAGACCCTCTTCATTATACCTCCACCAATCTTCTCTATCTTTTCCCCCTCTCTGTTTTTTTTTTTTTTTGCTCAACCATCGAGAAGGAATTTCATTAAACATTCAATAAGAATCTGTTCCAACAGGATCATAAATAATGCCTCTCTCCCAGTTGTGACACGCAAAAGTGATGAACCTTTTTATCGCAAGTTTTTCAGACGTGATCTTAAAGAGAATAATCATGTCTTTTGTTCACAGGAGAGCTAATTGCACTTCGATGAGTGGCGTTTCACCGCGGTGCTGTTTTTTTTCCTTTTTTTCCCTGTTTCTCTTTCTCCGCCCCCCTCTATCTCTCTTTCTCTCTGTCACCAGCATGTCAGTATAATTGAATTTCTGCACACATTCCC
Organism: Tor tambroides; assembly: GCA_021397915.2. Lineage (NCBI taxonomy): Eukaryota > Metazoa > Chordata > Actinopteri > Cypriniformes > Cyprinidae > Tor > Tor tambroides. The sequence continues at coordinate 7,333 of JAFVLL020031678.1, forward strand.
CTTTTTCATCAATCACACGTGCTGATAAGGTGGGTTTAGGAGGGACACTCAGGTGGATCCCAGAAAGAGAGAGAGAGGGTACTGAGAAAATTTTAAAAAAAGAGAAGCAGACAGGAGCAAAGGGAGATGAAAGGAGAGAATGAATAAGGAAAGAAAAAGGCACTGAATGAATGGAAAGCAGAGAGAAAGACTGTGATCCTGTGGAGTTGTGTAACTAGTGACGCTGGTGCTGCAGTGCAGTGCTCTGTCTCTGGGTACATTCACCTGAAAATGCCCTGCAAAGTGGATTCACAAGGAATTTAGAAAGTTTCCAAATCAAAGGGTGGGTAAATGTTCAGTCTGTAGGGCATTTGCTTCACAGGAAGTGGCGAATTTACTAACCAGTCATTGCTTACCGCCTAATTATTACTCTGATTTTGGCTAAAATAAACACAGTGAATAGAAGCCGATGCTTGAGTGTTTTTTTTTTTTTTTTTTGAAGCGTAATTCATTTTTATTCAGCTTAATTTGAACTGTGAATCAGAAAGCAGCTTATTTCTCTCTCTGAGAGGCCCAAAATGAAACTAAATCTCATTTAAACTTCCAGTATATCACCCACATAATTAGTTCAGTATAAAAACAACTGAAATCAATGTGGAAAGTCTCTATAATGATAGAAAAACAAATGTGTGTGCTTGACTTTTTGTGTTCTTAAGCACATCACAGAATTTATTTATTTAATTAATTTTTTTTTGTGACGAGCATCAGTGTACCACACTAAAGTGAAATATTTCTGTTTTAATTTATTAAATGTGGAAGTCAAGGGGCCCAGCAAACTTTCAAGGGGGCCTCAAGATTTAAAACAAGACAAAATAAGCATTAAAATGAGCTAAAACAACAATGATTTTAATTCATATTAAAATATTGAATAATATATATTTATATATTGACTTTGCTATATGTAGCCTGATTTTAAAAGTGTGGAAAAGTAGATTAAATTAATGTAAATGAATAAAATCTTATAACTCTGATCTTAATAACAAATGTCCTGTTTTTGCTGTTTTTCTTAAATATTTCCTTGATGAGAGCCTTGGAGTCACAAAACTTGAGAGCAACTGTAATACTGCATTTTTTTTTTTTATTATCAAAATACTGTATTATTCTCCATCTTTCTAAAGCCAAGACAAATAGTTTAATGGTTTCCACTGTTATGGAAAACCTCACAATTTAAGGAATTTTAGAATGATGATTTCCAGACCTTTAAAAGTTGTAAAAGATATGAAATTAATGAAAGGACCTTTATACTAAATGTAAATTTGTCTGTTAAAGCCAAATACTGCACTGAGCTAAATTTAAATCTCTAGCCTTTTTCTACAGCTTTTATACACAAATAAGTATATTTATGTTAAGTATTTTCATTTCATGTACTGACATTTGACATACAGTACACACAAAAAGCCACCAAGAAATCTTTATAAGCTGATTTTAAAATTACTCATGCAGTAATCACGAACGGCAGGACAAGTCATGGAAATTCATTTTAACGACGAAAATCCCACAGTTTCATATTTGGGACAGAATTTCTTCAGCATAGGTAGGACAGATGGTGAAGATCAGTTCTGTCTCTTTGGCTACAGCCTTGCTGTTTCTTTCTCTTTCTTCCTCTGGCTCCACTCATTTGCTTTATTCACTAAGAGCTCTGTGGCACACTAAAAATGAGCTCATGAAGCAGCTCTTGAGACCGAGCCTTTGAAAAACGGTGCAAAAAATTGGCATTAGCAGCAACACCATTATGCTACTTGGTGGCGTACCACTCCATCAAAAGCAAATTGACAATTTATAGAGTTTACAAAGTCACAATTTAACGAAGTGGAGCCGGGCTGGGCATTGCGATTGCGTTAGCGCTGTGTGGCTCTTCTGTGTTGTGTTATTAGACTAACTGCGCTGTGTTTGCTCCGCTGCTGGGAATGACATGAGCTGTGGGGATAACGCCGGTCACCCCTGAGGCGGCCCTCTGAAGCACTTCAGATTATCCACACGCTCACTCACATACAAAATGGCATACTTACTGTAGATTATGTACATGCGCTCTCACTGCTCACTCAGCCGACGACGCCAACCTATACAGGCTAATAGGCATGATGGTCCATCAAACAGGGCTTTAGAGAAACTGTGGCCACTTGTTCTTGTCACTAGATGCTCTGATTTGAATATCTTAGCGATTGTTTCTGAACAGAGAGATGTGAGAGCTCACACTGTCGAGATGCCAAAAGTGCACCTCAGATGCCCTTAGCGGTTGTTGATGTGATTCATTGCATTTGGTTTTCCCAGAAATAACAAATTTGGTCTGTCAAGTTTGTTGGCTGCTTTTAGATTTAAAACAGTGCAAGTACACAAGGAAAATTAAGTGTTACTGATGTGGTGCTGTGAAGCTTGGAGCTCGCAATTAAGATCTGTTTGCATCACAATTAGAAAAAACACTAGTGTAAGGCCTTAAGAGATGAAAGATGTCAAACCCCATTTTCACCTACAATAAAGGACATCAGAAGGTCTTAAGCGATGTCTTTTGAGAAATATCTCCACTCCAAATCTTGTTTTTTTTTTTTCAGATCAGCTTCGAAATATGATACAGTAGATTCCTATTTCTGAGCAAACAATATAGCTTTATTACCTCTGGCTGGTAATGGCATCCTGTTATATGAAGAAAATGGCATTGAGAAAGCTCAGCAGCATGCAGGGATGATGCAGATCCTCAGGAAAGCGGGTGGGAAATTAGAAACTAGTATTGCTACACTCCAGTCAAATGCACACAAATCTTCTTTCACACCTCTGAAGCTGATTACACATGCCTTTCATGTCACACTCGGTGCTTGGCTGTGAAATTACATTTAGGCTACAATGCAAAATCTTTATAAATGTACTTTATGAATCATTCTTTTCATGCTGCAGTTGTGGCTATAATATATATAAAATTATACAATTATATTATGCTAAATTTAATTATTTTATTTTATTTTATTCTATTTTATTTTATTTTATTTCATTTTATTTTTTTTTTGCTCTGCAAATGAGAATACTTTCAAATGAAGCCAAAGCAGAATCATTGTTTTAAATTAATCGATTAAGTAAATGATTCAATGAATAATTTCTAAAGTCACTTGTTCCATTTCCAACTGAATCAGTGTTTCTGAACAAACGATTCAAATGAATGATTCGGTGACAAACTCATGAAGATGTAATGATGTAACCAGCAGAAAGAGTCACTGAAAAATCCCTGCAACTAATGCACAGTGACAGTCTTTCTGGAACACAGCTAAATAATATAATATAATATAACATAATATAACATATGTTTTGCATCACACAATCAAATAGATTTGTAAACATCAAACTGTGCTGATGTATAAAATCTCTTATTTTACCAAATCCACCTTCCATCAGACTCTTTTATTTCTTTTTCTTGCTCGCACTTTGTAATTATTAGTTTTATCCTTGTTGTAGAAAGAGAACACATTGTTTTTTATCATGAAACAGTTACTCCCTCCCTCTCTTTCCACCATCTCCTGAGTTCATCTGCAGAATGAGGTCAACGAGCGCTCACTCTGCACAATCTACATGTTCACCCCACACATGCAGCGCCCAGTAGACCGATTATTACAAGGGTCATATTTTCTTAACCCTGCGCTTCAAGAGTTGTTGGACAACTGTGGGGAGCAGGCAGCTCAGGCTGATTAATCTTTATGCCATTATTCCATACATGTAATATAATCTGCTCCATTTTCGTTGACATCCCCAGATCTGAATGAAAAGAAATTGCCACTTTAAGATAACGTCAAACTTTGAGGAATAATTAAAATCTTTCCAAGGTAAGGCAGTGAAATTAAATTAGGCCTGTCTTGTCATCCATCCATCACTTAAGTAAACGTGTCTTGTCTCACAGGGGCCACTTCACATTACAGTGCCACTTTTACACAACTATATTTCATTGCAAAAGCCAATGTTTTATCAAGTTTAATGGTAACACTTTAGATTAGGGAACACATATTCACTATTAACTAAGAGTTTTCTCTGAACAAACTCCTAATTTGCTGCTTATTATTAATTAGTAAGGTAGTTGTTAAGTTTAGGTATGGGGTGGATTAAGGGATCCAATATATGGTCATGCAGAATAAGGCATTAATATGTGTGGTAACACTTTACTTAAAGTCTTTATGTATAATGCATTATAAAGGGTTATTAAAGGGCGCAATGCATTAAAACTGTTCATAATGTGTGTTGTACATTGTATCTTGTCATAAATAATTATAACCGCAATACATAGTAGTGTAACAATGAATTGATAAGTGTTATAATGTATTAACTGTGGTAACAATTATTCATGAGATTGTACAATGCATTATAAGGTGCATTACAAGGCATAATTCATGCATTAAAACTACTCTTATAATGCATTATACATAAAGGCTTTAAGTAAAGTGTTTAAGTAAAGTGGGTTGGTGTTATGTGCTTATAAAAAAATGCTAATAAGCAACTGGTTAATAGTGAGAATTGGTCCTTAAAATAAAGTTTGACATAAAGTTTTAACTAGGTGCTAGATTCAAAAGAACATGTTGTATTTAAATTTACCCTAGATTGCATAATGGCGGTAATGGTGTCATTCAGAAATCTTGTATTTGAGCCTCAGCAGTGTCATTTAAATAATTATTTTAAATGAAATTTTCTATGCAAGCTATGCATATGCATTTTCCATAAAATTTTGGTTCACCAAGGTGTTTTTAAAGTCTTCGTAGTATTTTTAAATGTGAAGTTTTAATTTTAAAAGTTCTGTCATATATATGTAACATATGTATAGTATTTTTTTATTCATTGACACATTGAATTCTAATTATACTACTACTACTATTTTTCATAATTAGATTTTTTTAAATGATAATAATATTTATAGTTCTGTTTATAGTACCAGTCAAAAGTTTGGATCTCAAAAGACCAAATGATCCAAATATTTCCACCCAAAGAATGTGACATTTTATTCTAATCTTACATAAAAACTGGACACAGGTGCAGAAAAAGCTGTCATTACCAGCCCACCGACTGGCTAATAAACATTTATTGCAAAGACCACTCAATCAGGCGTCTCCAGCGTGAACCCCGTGCTTCATTAACTATCCGTCACAAAAAAAGAAGATAATCACTTCGGCTATCAGAAGCAGCTGTAATGAATGTGTTATATTGGGCTGGGATCGAATGAAAAGATCGACAAAGGCCGGCAGAAGAACTGCATTTGAACATATTGACGTGGCTGAGTGTCATCTGGGAGGCCAGATGGTTGGTCATGGAAAAGTAGCATAGCAGTTTTGGTCAAAGTAGATTTGTGTTCATTTGTGCCGTGGATGTGTGTGTGACGTGTTATCCACAGTTATCTTGTGTTTACTTTGCAGCACCAGTGTCTATTTAGTTTCCCCGGTGTGTGAAATTGGCAATGTCAAGCCAAGCTTCCCAAAAATAGCAAAACTAAGTGAAACATTTCTCCTCCAAACATATGCAGACTCACAACATGTTGTTTCCTACAGGCACACATGCACAAAAAGACAGATGCCTCATCCTACATCTGTATGCAGTCATTGGCTACCTTTCATTTACTATACCATTTATGAGGCTGCAGTAATTGGTTTGACATTGAAATGGTGATGAGAAAAATAGCATCCACATGATTGGGAAGGTTAATGAAAGAATGTTGCGTTCCTTATATAAGCTTCCGATCCTCTTATTCATAAAATGAGTGAAAAGTTTGAACTCAGAGTATGAATCTAAAAACGATTGTGTCCTTTGTGCCTCAGAGGGCCAGTTAAAGCTGTGGTATTGTAGGACGCTGGAGGGAATAATTCTAAAGGCACATGGGGATTGAATTTGCTCAGCAGAATGAACTGGCTCGGTGCATCATTATGATTAGACAACGAGTTCATCAAGTCCAGAGCTGCACATATCAGATGGATCTCAAAGGAGTTAAAGAAGCAGAAAAGCTCTTCTCTTTCCTTTTTGTCTCGTTACATTTTAATAAAGAACCTTATTAACTTTTGTTAACTCTGTCAGTTTTAATATTGAGTTCAGAGCTCTCAAAATATTTAAATGGTTTCTCTGTTCCGGCTGTTCTAGTGTATTTATTTGATGGAATTATTTAATTTTAACTGATGTTGCATTTTTAATTTGAAGTTTATTAGTGTTGCACTAACATTAAAATTAGATAATTATTTCCATGTTATGGCCAAAAACAATAAAATTAAATTTTGTACTATTTTGTCTCAATAAATTAAAAATAAAACACTAAAAATACTTTTTTTAAATGCTACAAGTGAATTTAGCCATCACAGAATTATAACCTACCGTATGAAAAATGGATATTCATTTTGATATTAAATTATTTTTTAATATTTTTATGTTTTTAAAGATTCATTATAAGTGAGTTTTAAATGACAGCAAACTATAGGCCGATATCTAAAATGACGATATACCGATATATTGTGCATCCCTAATGTTGACAGCTGGAAACCTATATTTATCATGTTGTGACAGTTCTTTTTATCTTTCTTTCTTCAACAGGATGTAAAATCTACATTCTTCCAATTCGGGGCCTCCATCCAGCAGGAGGCGCTGCTCATGCTCAACATCATGGAAGAGTATGACTGGCACGTCTTCTCCATAGTGACCAGCAAGTTTCCGGGCTACCAGGATTTCATTGCCATCCTGAAGACCACGGTTGACAACAGCTTTGTCGGTTGGGACCTCCAGCACGCCATCACCCTGGACGCCGTGGACGGGGACTCCAGGACCCAGATCCAGCTGAAGAAGGTGCAGTCTCCAGTCATCCTCTTGTACTGCTCCAAGGACGAAGCGGCTTACATCTTGGAGGAGGCCCGGTCACTGGGCCTGACCGGTTTCGGGTACATCTGGATCGTGCCCAGCTTGACCACGGGCAACCCAGACATCACTCCAGATTCGTTCCCCTCTGGAATGATCTCTGTATCCTACGATGACTGGGACTATCCTCTTGAGGCACGGGTTCGAGATGGGCTTGGGATTATAACCACGGCAGCTGCAGCCATGTTGGAAGAGTTTGGGGACATCCCGGAGGCCAAAACCAGCTGCTATGGCCAAATGGAGAAAACCAAGCTGCCACCCAGCGCGTTACACAAGTGAGTGAAGGATGAAAGCTAGGTTATTATCTGCGTGTTTGTGGTATGTTAGTGTTTTCTGTCAACAGTCTGTCCATCCAGTTCCTGCACTTAAAAAGTGGAAACAAGAGGGCTATTTATGTGAGAAAACACAGCTTTTGATCATTCAAGTGGAAAAAGGAAAAGTTGGAAAAAAAAACAACCCAAGAGATCTGTGTTAGAGACGTGGGGCATGGGGTGGGCGATACACCGCTAGACATGATTAACTGGTAGAAATTTGCGCATTGCGGTTTAAAAACAAGTGATTTTAAGTCATTGAAATGCAATCAGCAGCGAAAGAGAACTCATTTAGCACGCTGACAGAGAGGCATGTGCACATGAAGACACTGCTCATAGAACCAAGGTTTTTTTTTTGTCATATTATAGGCCTTGAATGATCAAAATGCCTTTGCAAGTATCCTTGTAATCATAGTAGGTCTTAAGTGAAAGCAAACTGCTGAGAAAGAAAACACACGTGTAACAATATATTGGATCCGGACAGCTCTTAAAGTGACAGCAGTCTAATATTTCTGCTGTCTGTCATTCATGTTAATCAAACAACAAAAGAAAGAAAATCTCTCACTGCTCTTTACTAAATCACTTTTGTAACTTTAATAAGGAGAAATATATATTTAATTTACATAGCAGCGTTTTTATACATTTGAGTACTTTATACAATGTATGTAGCATTTCTTATCTATTTGTTCTACTGTAGTTTTTGTCCTATTGGTCATAATTATTTTCTTATTCTTATTTAATCGCTGACTGCTCATTTGTCTTCAGTGAGCTTGGGTTTTTTAGGCCAGGGGTTTTCAAACTGTGGGTCGCAGAGTGGGACAAGGTGGGTCGCACAAAGTCTTGGCTGCCGCTAAATTTGCGTTTCAATGACACACACAGTTTTCAGTCTAGGGCTGCACAATATACCAACATTAATTACGAATTGCGATATTGCTCAGTGCGATTTTCGAATCTCAAAGGCCGCGATTTAAAACATGAGTTGCGTGTTTTGAAGCACAGGCGCGCACAAGTTGCAGTAACAGAGAGGGTCTCAGAGCGACGGTTCATTAATAAAGGCTCGGTCCGCATTATTGATGAGAAGAAACTCGCTCACTTCACTGCGCTGTGTTCTGCATTAGACTGCATAAACCGGAAAATTCAAATGTTACGAAAACTGTTTCAGGTATGTTCATTCAGTTCTATCGTCTGTTTGAACTTGGCACTGTCTATCTTTCTGAGAGATAATGTATAAACAGTTTGTTGTTTTCATTCCTTCATATGCATATGGGCACCAACCAATAAGGAAACAGTCTGTAAAAACATTTAACATGTATACGGGCTGAGCAGGGCACAAACGCGGATTTAATTCTAACATAATTTTAATATTTCCACATGCTAGCATAACACTATTTACAAAATGTCATATTCCTTGCCATATCATCACTATGTAGAGAAAAAAAATGTGCCAAAGTTCAAAAATCTTTTGAAGATATTGCTGAACATTTATTTAACGATTGCAAACTGGCTGAAGTAAATGTGTCATCTCGGTTTTTAGTGTTTATTTAAAATGAGACGCATCATTATTTTTACAATTATTTTAATCTCCAAACTGTTTTAGATAGTTCTACTATGCTTCTTTTGCTTTGCAAAAAAAATTTAATAAAAAAGTGATGGGTTGTTCTCCGCTCTGCCCTACACGCACGGAAGGATCATGAATGCATTTTCTGCGCTGAACCCCGCGATGAGTTTAACACTAGCAGCGCGGATTACAGTATAGCTGCACCCAGTGGCGGCTCCAGGATTTTTTTGTTGGGGGTGCTAAGGGGGGGCTTAACTGTTCAGAGAGGGTGCCAAAAAAAAAACTAATTAAATTGAGAGAAAGTAATGAACGCCTAAACTTTAGCTGTCAGTTTTTTATATATATACAGCAGCTTCGAAAAAGGCATATTTTACTTTTTTTCTGTAGTATTAAACTTCTCATATGCCACTGTTATTAGTTATATACTAATGCCAACTGCCAAATATGACACTTACAAAGTAATATAATTTGTGAACAAATATAGAAAAGAGAGAAAGTTTGGATTTTTTCTATTTTCAACTCAATAAAAACTACAATATTTTTTGTACAATTCATAAAACTATTTCTGCACTTTTTGATTACACATTTAGGGGTGTCGATGATAGCCAGAGATAAGCATCAAAAATTGGCAATAGGCTAAGAGGATTTAGCATTTCCATTGAATGTAGGCCTGTTAGATTCTTATTATTATTAGATTAATTTTATTAATAAATTACATGAAAATATTGCCCCACAATAATTTCATAGCGCATCACTGCATGATGCACTGTGAGGATAATAAAATAGGCTATTAGCGTACTCTTCATTGAAAATGTTTTTAAAAAGATTTTTTAAAACAGGTCTATTAATTTATACAATGAATTATAGGCCTATAATTAAAATGATAAACACTGCAGTCATCAATGAAAATTCAGAGCAGCTTTATTTCAGGCCCTGTGCCAGGGCTAATCAAGTTTCTGATGGGGCTATAGCCCCGTCAAGCCCCACCCTAGCGCCGCCACTGGCTGCACCGGAGTGAGCGTGTTTCAGTTTTTATGGACATATTTCACAGACTTATTAACGTCTGTAAATGAAGAAATTAAAACGTAATTATTAGTTGGGAAATTTTACAGTTGTACTATAAAATAAAATGGTAATTTTTCTTAATTTCCGCCATATTAAACTTTTAATTAAGAATAAGCTTACAGTAATTTCAATTGTTTTTGTTGTTGTTGTTGTTTTTTTTTTTTTTTTTTTTTTTTTAAATCTCAAATATTTTGGTGGGTCTCGAAATAGATTATACTTGTCTAGGTGGGTCGTGGAATGGAAAAGTTTGGGAACCCCTGTTTTAGGCTATTATTAGTTCTTTTATGACTTTGACTCTGGTGACAAGAAGTATTACATTTCTATGGTATCAAAAAATTTTATATTGTAAAGGCCTTATTTAAAGCAAAATTAACTATATTGTGATATATATTGTTAATGTGAAACAAAATTAAATTATATAACGTGATATAAGATTTTGGTCATAACCCTCACCACTATAGGGCATTTGCAAAAGCTAATGGCCTACCGAGAAACATAATAGGTCTATCATTAGAAAGCTGAGACTTCTAATGATAGACCTATTATGTTTCTAGGTAGGCCATTAAATTTGCAAGTGGTCTCTAAAGTTTCCAAACAATGTTTAATTAATACAATTTCAATTAAGATATAAATATAGTTAAGTAAAAATAAGTAAAAGGAAAATCATAATACACTCTCAGAAGTACAAAAAAGGTACAAAAGGTAAAAGGTACCCTATTTACCCCTAAAGTGTAAAGGTACATACAGTGCCCTCCACTAATATTGGCACTCTTGTTAAATATGAGCAAATGCGGCTTTCAAAATAAATCTGCATTGTTTATCCATTTGATCTTTCACTCAAAAAATTCACAAAATTCTAACCTGTCATTGAAGTAAAACAATTGAAAGTGGGGAGAAAATTTTATGATGAAATAAATGTTTTTCTCCAATGAATGTTGGCCACAATTATTGGCACCCCTAGAAATTCTTATGAGTAAAATATCTCTGAAGTATATTCCCATTCATATTTACTTTTTTTTAGCACACCAGGGTGACTAGGAGCATGAGATTGTCCAGCCATGACTTCTGTTCCACAGAAATATAAAAGAGAGGAACATAAAGCCCAAATTCCCTTAATCGTCCATCACAAGGAGTAAAACCTAAGAATATAGTTCTGATGTGCAGAGCAAGATTGTTGAGCTTCACAAAATAGAAAGTGGCTGTAAGAAAAGAGTTAAAGCATTGAAAATCCTCGTTTTCACCATCAGGGGAATAATTAAGAGGTTCCTATCAACTAAAGATGTTATGAATCTGCCTGGAAGAGGACATGTGTCTATATCGTCCTAATGCATGCTGAGAAGGAGAGTTTGAGCGGCTAAAGACTCTCCAAGGACCACAGCTGGAAAACTGCAGAGATTAGTTGAGTCTCGGGGTCAGAAACCTAAGAAAAAAATTGTCAAACAGCCCCCCTACATCACCACATGATGTTCCAGAGAGCTTCAAGAAAAATTCTCCTAGCTCATCCAAAAACAATCTCCAGCATATTCAGTTATCAGACACAACTGGAACTTCAAATGACACTGGCTTCTATGGTCAGATGAAACTGGAAAAAGAGCTTTTTGGCAGCAAACCCACCAGATGAGTTTAGTACAAACAGGGATAAAAAGTACCCCATGTCCATGGTTAAATACACTGATGGATCTTTAATGTTGTGGGCCTATATTTCTGCCGAAGGTCCTGGACATCTTGTTTAGATGCATAGAATCATGAATTCTATCAAATACCAACAGATAAAAAATCAAAACCTGACTGCCTCTGTTAGAAATCTTATAATGGGCCATGTTTGGATCTTCCGCCAAGACAACGATCCAAAACAAACATCAAAATCAACACAAAAATGGGTCACTGAGCACAAAATGAATTTTTTACCATAGCTGTCCCAGTCCTCTGACTTGAACCCTGTAGAAAATGAGTGAGGTGAACTGAAGAGAAGAAGCAGTGAATCTGAAGGATCTGGAGAGATTCTGGATGAAGAAAATGGTCTCTGATCTCTTGTCAGATGTTCTCCAAACTCTTCAGGCATTATAGGAGAAAACTCAGAGCTGTTACCCTGGGAAAAATTACGTTGCAATAATTGGGTGCCAATAATTGTGGCCAACATGAACTAGAAAAAGCATTTATTTCACAATGAGATTTTCACCCCACTTTAAATTGTTTTACTTCAATGATAGGTTGGAATTTTGTGAATTTTTTGAATAAAAGATAAAAAGGATAAACAATGCAGATTTATTTTCACAGCCGCCTTTGCTCATATTTACCAAGGGTGCCAATATTAGTGGAGGGCACTGTATTAGGAGCTAAATGGTACATATTTGTACGCTTTAAAAAGGTGGTGCCCCAGTGACAACGTGTACCATGTGTAACATGATTTTTGGGTGTGTGTAGTCCTTATATGGATGTTTGGGGTTGGTACAATTTTTAAAAAATATTTTTAAAAAGAACAAATAAAAACGGTTCATTTTTGACCTTTGCACATTGGATAACTTTCCTCAGATAAATATGATGATATGTTATTGTTTCATTGGCATCTTTCTAAACACAGATCAGGCTATTATGCATGTGATGCAATACATAAAAGAGAATCCAATTTTTCCTGATAAAATAGACACGTTTAAAAGCTGCGGCTTTGTTTTTTTAAAATTAAGTCACAAAAGTGAGCGAGGGAGCAGAACCAGCTTATTATGTGTGTCTCTGTTGGTTTTCTGTCCATCTTGTTCAAGTGGAAACAAGAGGTCTATTTACGTGAGCAAATACAGTTTTTGGTCAGTCAGATGGAAAAAGGAAAATAGGGGGTGGAAAAAAGCAACCTAAGAGGTCTGTAAGAGACAGGCATGGGTCGGGCATATGCAAAATTTATTGTTACATCCTGCTAATATATTTCTCAGCGTGAGCTGCATTCCTGAGTAAGCTAATGGTTGTATATGGTCAGGGGCAGACGGGGAACGCTGAGGGAGGTTTTTAGGGAGTTGCAGAATGCTGCTCAGACACCCAGAGGTGGGTACTGCTGCACTTCTCAAACTCTCCCGAGACAGCGCAGCGCAGCATAGTGCAGCGCTCCTGTGCTTTTAATGAATAATGCTTTACACAGGGCAGAACAACATGGAGACTTTGCTAATGCGATTGGAGAGCTCTCCAAATGTAAAAGTGCTCTTGATAATCCCGGGTGCTTTTGTTCCTTTTGCTCCTGCGTTGGAGCCGGTGCCGGCTGCAGCACCCCGCTTGCATGCTGCCAGTCCTTAGTCTGTCTCACCCATATGCCTCTGTGGTACCTGCCAGTGCTGAGCAGACATGCTGAATTGCTCCATTTGCAGTGGAGCGGTGTTGCCTGAGATGCACGTTCACCCTGGTGTCTGGGGTACATTAATCCTGATAGTCTCAGCACAGATGGTCAAAGGCTTGGCCAGAGATGGGCTCTACTTGAGCCAGCACAGAAGAGGACTCGTGCCCTGACTGCATGGGGTCTTTTTTGTATTCTAAATTTTTTTAGGCATGTAGATCATCAGATGGAAGGTATGAAATTCTTTGAAAATATGGCCTTGTTCTTGGATTGAATAATTCCCACAAAATAGCCAAGTCAAAATGTTTCTCTAAATATTAGATTTTCTTTTTGTTAGGTTTAGTCTCACTGCTCCATCATTTTGAGTCACTTTGACCAGAAACTCATTTGGAGTTTTATGCACTAGCTTTCTAATGATACAATTACTATTTTAATATTCTAATGATAGAATTATGGGTATATTTGTATACCCGTAATATATATTGTAGCATTATATGTTACGGGTATATTTGTAGCAATAGCCAAAAATATATTGTATGGGTCAAAATTATCGATTTTTCTTTTATGCCAAAAATCATTAGGATATTAAGTAAATATCATGTTCCATGAAGATGTTTTGTAAATTTCCTACTGTAAATATATCAAAACTTAATTTTTGATTAGTAATATGCATTGCTAAGGACTTCATTTGGACAACTTTAAAGCCAATATTCTCAGTATTTTGATTTTTTTGCACCCTCAGATTCCAGATTTTCAAATAGTTGTATCTCAACCAAATATTGTCCTATCCTAACAAACCATACATCAATGGAAAGCTTATTTATTCAGCTTTCAGATGATGTATAAATCTCAATTTTTTAAAAATTGACACTTATGGCTGGTTTTGTGGTCCAGGGACACACACACATGCAGTGCCTTGCAGAAGTATTCAAACCCCTTCATTTTTTTTACATTTTGTTATGTTGCACCCTTACGTTAAACTGCTTTAAATTACTTTTTTTTTCCAACAACAATCTACACTCCACACACCATAATGACAAAGCAAATAACAGGTTTTTAACATCTTTGCAAATTTATTATACATAAAAAAACATAAATGATTCCATTGCATAAGTATTCAAACTATTATCTGGGACAGTTGAAATTTAGCTCAGGAGCATTCATATTGCCAGTGTCAAATTCAGTTGAATCGGTATGATTTGGAACGGCACACACATCTTAATAAAAGGTCTAACAGCTGAAAATGCATATCAGAGCAAAAACCAAGCCCTGAGGTCAAAAGAACTGCCTGTAGAGCTCAGAAACAGGTTTGTGTCAAGCCACACATCTGGGGAAGAGTTCAGAAAAAATTCTGCTGCATTGAAGGTTCACAGAAGCATGTAGCCTTCATTATCCATAATGGAAGATGTAGGACTCTTCCTAGAGCTGGCCTCCTGGCCAAACTGAGCAACTGATGGAGAAGGGCCTTGTCTAGCCTGGTGACCAAGAAGCTGATGGTCACTCTAGTTGAGCTCCATGATCATATATGCAGATGGGAGAAACCTACAGAAGGACAAACATCACTGCAACACTCCACCGATCTGGGCTTTATGTCAGTGTGGCCAGACTCAATCTTCTCCTCAGTGAAGACACATGAAAACCCACTTGGAATTTGCAAAAGCACCTATAAGGACCCTCAGACTCTGAGAAACAAGATTCTCTGGTCTGATGAACCTCAATTCTAAGCATCATGTTTGAAGGAAACCAGCTCTGCTCATCACCTGCAGAGTACCATCCCAAAAGTAAAGTGTGCTGGTAGCAGCCTCATGCTGTGGGCTGTTTTTCAGCAGCAGGGACTGAGGGACTCATCAGAGTAGAAGACAAGCTCAATGCACCAAAATATAGAGATAGCCTTAATGAAAACCCAGTCCAGAGCATTCAGAACCTCAGACTGGGCAGAAGGCTCACCTTCCAACAGAACAATGACCCTAAGCACACAGCAAGAGTGGCTTATAGACAACTCTGTGAATGTCTTTGAGTGGCCCAGCCACAGCCTGGGCTTGAACCCAATCAAATATTTCTGGAGAAACCTGAAAATGTGCATCTGCCCCCATCCAACCCGACAGAGCTTGAGAGGTGAACAGGTGAGGAGAAGAATGGCAGATAATTGCCAAATGCTGATGAGCAAAGCTTGTCACATCAAACAAAAAAGACTTGAGGCTATAAAGGTGCTTCAGCTAAGTACTGAGTTAAGGGTTTGAATACTTATGCAACATATTTCAGATTTTTTATTTTTTTATAAATTTACAAAGTTGTGACAGTTCTGTTTTTGCTTTGCCATTATGGTGTATTAAGTGTAGATTGATGTGGAAAAAAAGTAATTTAATGCAGTTTAACATAAAGCTGTAACATAACAAAACATGAAAAAATGAATCTTCTGCAAGGCACTGTATATATACAGTACACACACACACACACACACACACACACAATATTTTTTGTTTATGTTTTTCTGTTTGAATATATAAGTGTCACGTGGTCCTTAAAAATAATTCTAATATGGCTCAAGAAACATTTTTGAAAATGTAATATTAAAAATTGTTTTACAAATGTAAGTTTTTTAAAAATATTTTTTGTAGAAATCATTATACATTTATTTTTCAGGATTTTTCAATAAGTTCAAAAGAACAGCATTTATTTGAAACAGTGATCTTTTGTAATAATAGAATTAATTTGATGCATCCTTGCTGAATAAAAGTATTTATTTCAAAATCTAAATTTAGAGTGATTTAAATATTTATATTTGTATTTTTCTTATAATCTTTTTAATCTTTCTTATAAATTCTTATAATCTTTTTCTTGCAATCTGCAAAAATCCTTTTACATTGCAGAAAAGTATAGAAAATCCTATTTATCTATATTTAAGCAGTGAATATGGGGAATGTATTTGGCACAGCATTTTTCTTTGGGGTGAAAAAAAAAAAACTAGCAAGTGAACCTCTCTCTGCATTTCATGCTCTTGTTAAAATTGAGTGTCAGAAGCCTGGGTGAAATATGTGGTCCCCAAGCAAAATTTTCCTTTATGACAGATTTAAGACTGTCATCTGAAGTGCTGTGAAAAGCAGACCTTAGCAAAATTTAGCCTTCATATATCAGTGACGAATACTGAAATTACCTGTCAACAGGGGAGAGGCACGGCGAGTCCAGTGTGCCTCCTCCCCTGTTTTGGGGACCAAGGGTAGCTGTCAGCTGTGCTCTTTGGAACCATACATTTCTGAAATAAAGGGCACTTTAAACACTCCCATTGAGAAGGGAGCCAATCTGACCACCCCCAACAAAACACCATTTCACAGAGGGCAATGCCACAGGAGTCACCGCTATTACTTTGAACATTCACAGGCTAAATTAAAAAGACTTATGGCAGTTAAAATACTGGAATATGAGCTGAAGTGGGCTAAGCATTTCCAAGCGGTGGCAACAGGTCATTCTGTCGTGGGGAGGGTAAGCAGTGATGTCACTAGTGCCTCGGCCTTAAAGGGCCCGAGCCGTACCCTCTCCTCAAAGCCTTTGTGGCTTGGAGTAAAGGGAAATATGAGCTCCTGTAGAAATAATACTTCCATCACAGCGCATTAAAGCGAGTTAAGTTGGCAGGCACCAGCACAATGGGAAGCATTATGAAGTGCTGGGTTTAAATAACTGTCTTGAGCCTCTGCTGTCCTCCCTATGGTGAAGAAAGCATTGTTTTTTAAAGAGTCAAAAAGTGGCCCAGACATCATAAAACTAGCCAGACAAAACCCTCTCTGGTCATTTTGATAAATGCGATAAATCCTGCCTCTTGTGTTCGTGCGCATTCGCGAATCAGTCTGAATGTGCAACATAATTTAGACTAATTTAAAAAGTAAGTAAACAGCTCACACTTATATAACCACTTTGCGTCAAAATAAGACTTAAAATGGCATAAAAACATGATCTGTGGCAGTTTTTAGTGAGTAATCAGCTTGGTTAAATTTGAAGTAAATCTCCGCATCTGTGACCAATATTTACCAAGATTTTTAATGACTGATGATCTGAAAAATTCAAAAATAGTTCAAAGATAACTATTAAAATGAATAGATGAACATAAGTTCACAAATAAAATATACTGTTTAAATTGTTACAGCCTTGAGTTATTATTTTGGAATGTAAATTAAATGTAAAATGCTTAAAAATAACTTGATGAGATTCATACATGGCTTTAATATATACAACACTGATTACATTGTTAATGTAAAAATATAAAATAGAATTAAATAGAATAAATAGAATTGTTGTGACTGTGAAAATGTGACATGTATTTACATGAAAAGAAACAGAGTAGAGAATGCTAGTGTTAGAGGGTCATTTTTTAAATAATAAATATAAAGAAAACAAGTAGGATAGAAATAGAATAGAGAGTGCAAGTGTTAGAGGCCCAAGTGTTGTTGTTTTTTTATAAATAGATAAAGAAAACAAATAGGTAACAGAGTTAGAATAGAGAGTGCTAGAGAAATGAAGATGGAGTAGATGTGCTTTTAGCCATTTCTTTTTTAGGCAAACATCAATGCCTTGAATTTTATGCGAGCAGCTACTGGTGGCCAGTGCAAATTGATGAACATGCATTGTGTGACATGCATTCTTTTTGGCTCGTTAATTTGACTAATTTTGCAGCCACATTCTGAATTAATTGTAGAGGTTTGATAAAATTGGTTTGAAGACCTGTCAAGAGAGCACTGCAATCGTACAGCTTGGACAAAAAAAGGGCTTGAACAAGGAGTTGTGTAGCATATTCCAAAAAAACCCCAAAAAACAACAACAATAATATATATGAAAAAATGTAAACTTTTAAATATATACAAGTTATTAGACAGATTTATTTATTGTTATTTTATTTCATTTTATTTTATCTTTTACATTTTCCTGCAGACCCCCTTGCAGCCCTCTGGCGGTCCCTGGACCCCCGTTTGAAAACACTAGGCTTACAGCATTTTTACACACACACACACACACACACTAGTGAGACAGTTAATGGTTATTAGACTCTTACGTCTGTACTTGTGTCTACAGTAAAATAAAGGCACTCAGACAGAACACACAAACTGCTTCACTGAATATGGTGGAATGATCTGGTCAAAGGTGAGAGAATCAACAAGCAGGTTTTTTATCTATGGTCAATATCCATAAGGTCTAGAATCCATTTTTTACGCAAGCATGGCAATAGGTAGAATGCTCGGGTCACGTTTTTTATTTTAAAACCTTTGGCTGGAAGGACTTTAATTGACCTGAATGCATTCTCAAGGGCGAGGAGAGAGATCAAACACACACAGACCCAGAGTCACTCCCTTCTCTTCACACATGCCGTCAGGAGCATATTTTCTCCTATATGGCAATCCTATATTCTCCACATGCAACGCTCTCTTATAAGACTGATTGAGCATTGCACAGATACCAGTGTCAGAAAAATGATTGGATTTGTTTGTAGATCACGTCCGGAGTTATTACTCAAGGGAGAGTTGATTTCATTTACACGTTCCGTCATGCCAGTGGGTTCGGCTCGAGAAGTGCAGACTCCCCACAAATGAACTAACTTCATGTAGGAGCATTTTCTTGCTTCTCTAATGACTGAAAAATTCTATATGTTGCATAGGGAACATCTTGCCTGCCCTCATTAGTGTCAACCCCGTTACTATAAATGCCTAACGAGGAACTGTTATATTCAACCACACTCGGCCAGTTGCAGTGCAGCTGCCTACTTCAGTTTGACCACATATAAAGCACTTTGAACATTTTCAGGCCAGTTGTACCACCCACCTATTTTAATCTGGATGATCCCAGAGCAGCTGTGCGGCCCTTTCGGGCACACCTGCTGTAATGAGGACTCTGATGAAGGGTTCACAGTAAGCCAGCATGGGTCAGGGGTTGTTATGTGCTTTAATTAGGGAGAAGTGAGCTGGGCTTGTCCTTGAAGCACAGGGTTGCTGTGACATTGTGGAGGTGCTCATGGAAGGTCTTTTGGGTCGGGTCTAGTTATCGTGCTGGTGTAGGGCAGAATGGGGCAGTCAGGAGCATTGTACTTTTTTGGCAATCCTGGCTTATTGGTGTCCTTGGCTAAAAATTACATGACAAAAAAACCCACTTTTTTTAACAATGTAGTACTTTAAAATTATAGTAATATTTTATACAGTATATAGAGTGGTGGCCAAAATTATTAGAACACTAGTATTTTCTCCAGCTAAAAATGGTTTTAAGTCAGTTATTTCTATCTTTTGCTGTAGTGTGTGAGTAGAAAATATCAGTTTACATTTCCAAACATTCATTTTGCCATTAATTGTAATAATCCAGTGAGACTTTGGACAACAGCCAGTGCTCCACACAGAGATCTGATCTTATCATCATCCAGTCTATCTGGAATGACATGAAGAAACAGAACAAACTGAGACAGACTAAATCCAGAAGAACTGTGGCAACGTCTCCAAGATGCTTCAAGAGACCTACCTGCAAAGCTACCTGAAAAACTATGCACAAGTGCACCTACGTAGGGCAAAAACTGCTTTAAACGCAAAGGATGGTCACACCAAATGTTGATTTAATTTAGTGAATAGAAGTTAATTGATAAAGAAAATCTATTTTTGACCGCATCCTCGTATTACAGCATTTTTACACAAGTGCCTAAAACTTTTAACAGTACTGAATGTCCACTTGGTTCATAATTTAGTTTGAAATGGGCATAACATGTCTAGAGGTAGCCTAGTTCAACATAAATTTTGCCTCATTTTCCATATGCAAATCTTTTCCTTTCTTTTAGTTCTCCCTCTCCCTCCATCCCCCTACCCCCCATCACATATTTTTGCTCCGTTTGTCACTATGGTTCTTCCAGTCCGAACACTACAAGTCTAGCAGTGACAGAACATACTAAGCTAATGAGCACAACTCTCACACTGCTGTGATCCTGCTGAGAACCTAAAGCTCTATTGACACACTGTGTCCAGTGTCTGCTTTCCTCAGTAATTGGTAAAAGGGGCTCTGCAGGTGTGACCAGTGTAGTGATCCACAGTTCACAGTCTTAGTGGCAGCAAAGGGAACTGGGTGAGGTGTAAAGTATGAAAGATGGTTTAAAATAAATAAGGGAGCCCAGTGTGAATGGAAACATGTCTTGTAGTGGAGGAGAGCGGGGCTTATCGATTCTCTTCCTCTCCCGCAGTCTGATGTAATTGGATTCAGCTATATATCTAGGGTGAGTGGGCCTTCGCTTCGCCCCCTAAGTGGGACCCCAATCAATTCAACAAGCTGCACTGCCATTCAGTCACTAGACGCCCACTAAGTCCCGTTTCATAAATCGATCATCGAGGCACACTTCTAATTTTGCTCACCTGGCAGTACTGCGGCATGAAACTTACCGCCAGGCTGTACCCGTGCCGCAGGGTTCGTTAAAATGGTTGGGTCGTAATTGCTGAGGAAGAGGGGCAGTCTGATGTGTTTGTGTCAGCTGGTGTTTTGCCACTTGCGTCTCTGAGGGAGGCCGGACGACATGGTGTGAAAAGTGGGAAGGCAACACAACATGTTCCTCGGTTTATCGCTTTTAAAATGATATGACAGGAACACGGTGGCATTGGGAAAAGAGAAGGATCCTCTTCACTTGGGTTTTACTTTCCATAAAAAAAATGCCCATCTGGTTTTAACAACACCCTTTATATTGTGAGGGAAAAAAACACATTTGTCAAGGTTTTCTTTTTGCCAAGGGCTCCAAACTAGAAAATAAAAAAATAAAAAAATAAATAATAGTAGAAATAATGTAGTACTATGGTAAATGTAACACAACGGAAAAGTTAACACGGTAACTTTCACACAAAACATCACAAAAAATGTTTTGTTAAAAAAAAATTCTCTCCAATTTTCTGTGGACCCACTAGCACCACCTTGTGGACCCCTGGGGGTTCCCTGGACAACTTGTAGAAATTCCCCAAAAATATGAGCTTTACTTTCATGTTTTTCAGACTTCCGGAACACTGGCAAGTTTTACTTCTGCACTGAAAAAATAAAAAGAAACTGAGGAGCCAGTCAGAATTAATTTCTGTGGTAATCTGCATAATGCCACAAATGATGGGCTTGTACTGAACCCAGAATTTTGCCTTAGACTGGTTTCTTCTGTTGTACATCTACATGCTCTCTCTTTCTATTTCTTTGAAGATGGAGACAAAAGAAAGAATAGTAGTGATTCATGTAGATTTCATTGGATACTAATAATAACTCGGGCAGATTTTTCATCTTCGCTTAATGTGACGTCTGATTTAGGTCAGTCATTAGTCTTCAGATGGCTCATTAATTCCTCTTTTTGTCTGCTTGCATGTTGAAAATGACCTTCATATGTTATTTTGATCTTTTAGGTATAGAATGAACATCATTAGGATGAAAAGTTCTTTTCGTGCCTACTGCAGCAGATAAGATTTGTGTCACCTGACTGCTCTATTTCTGAACCTGATGAGGTCTCTGCTTCCTCTAGGTACATGATGAACGTGAGTTGGGATGGCAGAGATTTATCCTTCACTGAGGACGGTTACCAGGTGCATCCCAAACTGGTTGTGATCGTGCTGAACAAGGACAGAGAGTGGGAAAAGGTAAGGGACGCCGAAATCAACTGACCTTCTTAACTGCGCCATTATGATTTCATTATAATTCCTCCAAGCAAAGCGTCATTAACAACTGTTCACACAATATTAGTACCCATGAATCCGCCATCTTAATTACACCCTGGAACGGTGTAAAAGTGTGTCAGTGCGGTAATTACCTTAGACGCACACTGCCAGAGTCTGCAAATTCGGAGGTGTAATTAGGGCCTGTTTTTTTCCTCCTAGACCGCAATCCAGTTTGAGACTAAACATAAACGGGAACACACACATATGCATTAGTGCAGGTATCTTGGATGAGCGTGTCCCTCTTTTTTTTCTGTTCTAGTAGAGAATGCGGTTCAATGAAACCAGAGCGGGAGGAATAATTGGAACGGCAAAACAATGGGAGAAATTGATTTGTTGAGTTCGCTCTGCAAATCAATCAATATCGGTGGGAGTCTAATTGACAGAATAAGGCTCGCACTGAGAGACGGATTCGGTTATGAATACACGTCCATGCGGCAAAAGACAGATTTGCTCCGATTAGGCCTTTTGATCTCTTGTTGGGAGAGTGTGACATATTAAAACATCTTCAAGACATCTCACTATTTGGAGGGGAATCCGTATACTTGTGGTCTGTCTTAATATAACATCGTATGGCTCATTAAACGATGGTTGTTTTGCAGATATGATATTGGGTTTGTATTACAGTAGGATAAAACGCACTAAATTAGATCCCAGAGGTGTTTAGGACCTCATTATTCATCTGATGTTTAAGCATTCCTGTGGGCTATATTACACCAGCTCTGTATTATTTTCATGCTGTTTCGACTGTCCATTAAACTTCTGGAGTTTCATGATCAATCTGTTATAAAATGCAATCCCTTGATCTTCAGCTCTTTTGGGTCTAGATACTGTAGTAGTA
Organism: Tor tambroides; assembly: GCA_021397915.2. NCBI lineage: Eukaryota > Metazoa > Chordata > Actinopteri > Cypriniformes > Cyprinidae > Tor > Tor tambroides. Next base: position 30,002 of record JAFVLL020031678.1, read on the forward strand.
TTAATGTATAAAGCAGAATATAAATTCTTCTGTGTCTTCAAAAAATGAATGTGTGGCTAAAAGTCATTTTTATCAAGCAAATAGGACTAAATTAGTCCTTGAAACTTTTTTTGTAAGTGTAGCTCACAGCACTTTAAACTTGACACATTTTGCCACGTTTGCATTATTCTCCAAAACATTAGATGGCACTGTGGAGAAAATATTAGCTGAACCAGCAGTGGAAAGAAGATTTTTTTTTCATTATTATACATCAATACATTATATATAAAACTCACACTCAGTTTAATAACATTAATAAAATGTTTGCAAAATATAAAATACATTTGCTGTTCAAAAATATAAAATCGTTTTTACGGATTAGCAAGAAAAAAAATATTTAAAGCACAGAGAGAGAATGCCGCTGTCTGCAACACGTCTTTGTGCGTGTGCGCGCTTTGGGGTGTGTGCGAAAACAGCGCATGAGTAACGAATTGACTTCTCTTCTGTTACTACTACTTGTGTTTCAAATCGCTAGAACGTGTAAATTGGCAAATTAATCTGTGAATCACCTGCGTGCCGAACTGTAGGGTATTGTATTTATGTGCTAAATTACATCATTTTCTGCAGTTCAGTTCATGAAGAGGGAGGTCATCCAAATAAGCGTAAACTCTGAAACCAGCGTTTCTCAGCGTGGTCAGAACTGATTCAATGAGATGTAGCACTGGACAAAAGTGAAATGTACTGCAAAAGAGAGATTGAAACTGATACCGCAGATTAACTCTCTCTCACTCGCAGTTTCAATCTCGATGCAATGATATTGTGCTGCATCTCATCGTATTGTACTGTTACTGTTGTGTACTGTGGTATTGCAGGACTGCTATATTAAGATTTGGATGCTTAGATAGGTGTCGTATTCCTATAGGTAGATGGGGATCAGCTGAGAGTCAGCTGATGCGAGCTTGACTAACGTGACCTGCCAGAACTACCGCTACGCTTGATTTTACTTACACAAACCTGTTTACATTTTTGCAGGACAGGGCAGCTCACTTCTTCTGAACTTGCAAAATGTACATTTATTATTTATTATTACATTTGTTTGCCTCTCTGTGCCACATACTGTATATTGATGCAGCTAAATTCTCAGTAAAACAGTTTTCATTGATATATTTTACTGTTTCTGTTGTCAGACAACGGAATGAATATGAAATAGTGACTGAAACGCGACCCATTGAGACATAACCAGCTCTCCCTTCCAAGACGTTAATCTGCACAAAAATCCTGATAATCGAGCCGTCGTCTGATGAAATCAAATACACATAAGATAAAGACAATAGCTGTGCTGTGATTTCGGCTATACTTGCATGTAAAATTAGAGAAGCAACATAATATCTGTGTTTAACTGAAAGCGCTGCTCCTCTCCGCCACTTGCTGAACAGAGCAGACGCACAGAGAGAGAGAAAGGTGTGTGCGCACGCTGGGAAAGCAAGACCTCGTGCTTGCGGCAGTACCGGCGAGTCTAAGAAACTAAATAAGGTTTGGGCAAACCCTAAAGATTTGTCGCTAGGCGCTTTTTTGAAGGAAAAAAAAGTCACTAAAGGCATCTGCAAAGTCGCAAAGTTGGCAACACTGTGCATCTCCATTTCCAACTACGGGCTAGGCCACGGGTCAAACGGAAAATGCGCGCGTTGTTAAAATTAGTGCCGTTAAAATTAATTTGCATTAATGCGCCATTAACGCATTCACTTTGACAGCCCTAATGGTGGCTATTTACATGTAGCCACCATGGCAAAAAAAAAAATCAATCAATAGTAATACTAAAGCTTTTGTAAGCATAAGAGATACTAGGCTGTGTCAGGTCTTTTTTTATCTCGCTTGGCCAATCCAGATTTCTGCATGTATGGGCTCTGACTCTTTTGTGACGGGACAACAAATGGTAGACGGCTCAGTTGTTGGGCCTCAGTCAATCTAAAAATAGCCTTTGACCCTTTGCACTCTGCGCTTGCCAGTGGCCATGTACAAATGTAACGTGCTCCTCCCTCGTTTTATCAGGGAGCTGACAGCTGCAAAGATCAAGCTGCTATGGTGCCAAATTAAATCCACATGAAAGTAATTACATTAATTAATTCCATGTCAAGTTGCCTCTTGTTGATGTTGATTAAAGCGGATAAAATGTTGAACTGGTTGTCACTCTGGCTGTGTGCTGTCACATATTATTTTTTGCCTTTGGACAGAGTTTTGGAAACAGATGACAGAAAACGCTGGAATACAAGTGTCAGGAAAAGAATCACAACTTAGCAGGAAAAAGTCACACAAACCCGCTATACTGACTCATCATTGAACCTTCTCCATTGGGTTTCATCTCAAAGGATTGCAGTAGCTTCATGGTGTAGGACAGCAGAAAGACAATAAAAAATCATAAAGAGGAATAATTTGAAGACATGACCTTGATACCACAGATCTGCCTGGGGTACAGGACCGTGGGGAGCTTTTACAACGCTTTAGGAGGACACATGGGGGCAGACATAGTTACATGTCAAACGCGTAGCTCTAAGGAACATAACTGCAGTGTAATACAGTTTGACATCACACTATGTTGATATTAATCTGACAAAACCTATTCATCAGTATGAATTGCTGGCAGAGCAAAGACAAAGGCATGGGACAGATTTACAGCCCCGTTGAACCAAAGCAATATCTCACACCTTGCCTTGACGACATATCCACGTGGCCATTAGTGTACAGCACGTCATAAAGCATACTGCGCTTTTGCAAAGACTGCACTAATGGCAGTAACTGAGTACAGATGCTAGACAGAATGACATCCATCTTGCATCGATAATGCTTAGGCCTGTAAATGCCCTAAACAGTGTTCCTTTATTGTGTAAAGGGCGTAAAATACAATTGCGATTGTCACTCCTGGAACTGTAGTGTGTATGTGGCTCATGATTTTTGCTTTTTTGATCAAAATTTTGCTCTGTGCACAAAACATGGACACATGTATGTAAATGCCAGTGTCTGTGACTGAAACAATTAGAGTTGATGATTTCTGGTGACATAAGAGACAATGACTGTCAGAGACTGCGGCAAAGCTATTTCAATTTATGCAATTATCAAATGACAAATATAGTGCAGACAGTATCTGGATTTCCATCTCTGTAATTTTATGCAGATTTTGCGATATTGTGTAAAAATGCAGGATGCGTAGAATTATCAAATGCACACAAACACCACCTTCAGTACTTTAAATAAAAATTGTACCATGGTAATTGTGTGCATGTTCATTTAAGTTTTGATGTAAATACAGGCAAAATCTCAAGTAAATGTATTTTGTCAGGTTTTTATAGTGTAATGATTTATTTATTTTTTTTTATTAGTCATTAGTGATTTGTTGTAGATGCAACTCATTAAGGATAAAACAAATCAGGGTTGTTCAAAGTTAATAGCAATTAATTTTGTAATGATGCATAAAAATGCAGAATGGAAACAAAAATATGTATATAAATTACAAAATTCAGAACTGATGATTCAGGAATTTAATTTTTAATTTAAAGGTGACATATGAAAATCTTACTTTTTCCATGTTTAAGTGCTATAATTGGGTCCCCAGTGCATCTACCAACACAGAAAATGTGAAAAAGGACAGCTCAGTAACGTCGTTTTGGTAAGCCTTTTTCTGCAAGCTTGTGAAAAAACCAGCGTGTCAGATTTTGCTCCCCCGGTGATATAGTAAAGGAATCTACTTCGCCCCTTAATCTGCTTGTTTCCACCCACAGTGCCATCATTTTGATTTTGCAAATGGCGAAAGTTCGAGGAAAGCATGCTAACTGACGAGCACAGAACATTATTTAGAGTCCCAGCCTCAGAGGAGACAAGAAAGCAGTGGATTTATTGATTTATTTACTGTATATTACGCTGCTACCACACAGATCTAATATAAACATGCCATTACCTTCACAGACATAACCGACTGTTTTTATAACTCCTGTGTGTTTTTAACATAAACTTGTGTATTTGACAATTTAAGCAGTAAGATATTAAAGATAACTTAGTTTAGTACTCACATGCCGTGTGCCAGTCACTTTCTGTGCGTGTGCTTCAGACGTATATCAAAAGTTTAAACTAATATGGCTTTAAAATGCATGATTTCAGCATGATAGACATGATAATCAAAACCAAACAGATGATTTTTTTGGCAGAATTTCTGAGGCACGAGCTGTAAAGCCACAGCCTTATTCTGGAAAAGGGGGCGGGGAGCAGAGACTTGTTTTACATATTGTAAAAATGAGCATAATAGGTCTCCTGTAATAAATTGAAGGTCGTTTGCCTGAAGTTGAAATGACTTTGCTGCATCGCCAGCAGTTATATCACCAGAAATCAACTGGAAATTAATGATTAGGGCTGCCCTCGGCTAAAAAATTTTCTGGTCGACTAGTAGTCATTCATTTTAAGCATTAGTCGACTATGAGTCAGTTATATAAATCATAACAATGAGCCTTTAATTGCCTACATAGCCTATTAAGCGGTCAAGCGCACACATAAAGCTTGCCACAGTACACCGGCAGATATAATAATTATGAACGTGTCAGGGAAAAACAGCAAAGAGACTGCATTAACATTTGAATAATTTATTGATAAACTAGTGGTTTCTTTGTTTTCGGCTTAAGAGATGAAGTCTGCAACACTGACTCGTCATCTCCGAAGTAGTGATCCGCCTGTGTGCATGTTTCATATGGATCAAATAATCGGAGAATATTTGTTTTCCAATTGAATTGGTTCATTTAAAAGTAGACATTTCACTCTAGATATATTTTTCATGTCTGTAAGGCAAGTATACACGGAGTTTCGAAGTTTCACGCTCAAGTTCACAGACAGCAGAAAACGCATCCTGGTTGCTTTAATTATTTTACAAAAGTGCAGCATTTCGTTGTTATTCTGAGTGCACACAAATAAACGTACAGTCTTTACAGATTCTAAAGATGTATTACTTTTATCTGTATGCCCAAAAATGACAGAGTATTTTAAGAACAAGTGATCACGCTACTGTTCAGCTTCCATACTCCACACAGACACTTCAATAGCGCACATTTTTCTTTGTTAACATTAGATTGAGCGGCCATGGAAAGTTGCTACTTCATACATCTTTCAGATGAAAAGCCATATTTGAGGTCGATGAATGATAGGTGAGTGTTTGGATGTCCTGCCCGATGTACTATATTACCACATAGACCAGCAGTTAACGATCTGTCTGTCACGGACTGCGTGACTTTGCCACTTCCTGTGGAATTTTTTTTCAGCGACTAACTTGTCGACTAACGGTTAGTTGACTATTAGGGGGCAGCCATGTTAATGATATCCATTTGTTTTGTCACTGCAAAAAACTTTTACACTTACAAAGCTGCAGTTTCAGGCAGGTGCAGCAGCAGTCACGAAATTGGCCGTGTTCTCCGCTAGAGTACTAGTAAATGTTTGTAAATTTGTTTCAGCTACCTTTTTGAGCTACAGCTAGATATAAAAGATGTAATACAACGCTGGGTTTTGGCTGTAAAAGCCAATGTCTTTGTGTGAAACAATGTTTATTAATGTTATCACAACCTTGCAGGCTGCCATGAAAGCAGTTTACACAATTTTTGCCATTGTTTTCATTTACCAAGTATGTGATTGTGATTAGTCTGCAAGTTATGTCTGGGCAGCTCTGCCAAACACAAGCATCTGTTTGTTCTCTGTTTGTTTCAGCTGATCTTATTGTGACTGGAACGGTTTTGTTGTCATCATGACACAGTCGGGAATGTCTATCGCTTCTGCGCTTCTATTTCTCAAGCTTTTTTGTGTGTTTCATTAAAACACCAAAATAGATGCACAAATGAAGTATACGCAAAGTGTTGATTCGCTGCTTTGCTCATTATTAGTACACACAGGGTGACTTTTTATTTTGACAACCGTGTGTGTTCTGTCAGAGTAGATTGCTGGTGTAACTGCTTCATTCTTCATCCAGCCACAGTATTAAAAGAAAAGCACAGCCCTGACAGGTTTGCAGTCAGTATGACATACACTGGGGTTACTGTGTTTTAGGTGGATTGGACACTATTGTCATAACCATTGCCATTTTCCTTCTTTTATAAAATAGTTTTCAAAGCCTTTCTAATCATACAAAGAAGTGCCTCCACTGTGACTGACATTTCAGATAAGATACAGGAGCTATAATTTCAGGTCATATTTAACAAGTAAATATCACCATTGATCTGCTCACATCAAACACCCTTTTCAGTCTGAGAAATAACAATAATTTTATAGGGTTTTTTTTGTACTGCTTTTTGCTGTGCAGTGACTCCATTCATTCTCAGCATGACAGTCCACATAGTCTGAAATGTCTGTATGCACCTCAGTGATATAAAAAATAAATCAACATAAAAAATAAACACATAGTAGCTTGCAATACTGTGATAGAGAAATATGTTATTCTGTGTGATGTTATATGTGATCTTGGACTACAAAACCAGTCATAAGTAGCATGGGTATATTTGTAGCAATAGCCAAAAATACACTGTATGGGTCAAAATTATCGATTTTTCTTATATGCCAAAAATCATTAGGATATTAAGTTAAGATCATGTTCCATGAAGATATTTTGTAAATTTCCTACCGTAAATATATCTATTTTAACTTAATAAAATCAATTTTTTTTTTTTTTGCACTTTCACATTCCAGATTTTCAAATAGTTGTATCTCGGCCAAATATTGTCCTATCCTAACAAACCATACATTAACGGAAAGCTTATTTATTCAGATGATGTATAAATCTCAGTTGACCCTTATGACTGGTTTTGTGGTCCAGGGTCACATATATTGGAGTACCATGGTAAAATATTGTCAGATACCATCACTGCCACAGTGATTTTTTTGCATGATTGAGGATGCAAAGAAAAGTTGCAATTAAATAAAATGATAAAGAAACTATAAAAATCATTAAATAAAACCTATAATAAATATATAATACTATATAATGTATAATTAATTTATAACATAAATGGAGAGAAAGAGTGCTTTTTAATACTTGTTTTCCAAAACACTTTTTGTATTTGCATATAATAATAATAATAATATTTATTTATTTTATTTATTTATTTATTTTTTAATGGGGGTAAGCAGCCTTTGATGCAAATGCTCTGGTCTACTTACGGCAGCGTAACGTGGAATGGACGAAAAAAGTTTCTGCCTCACAAAACCACCAATCATTCTGCATTCATGCCAAACAGGCAGCGCTGGCAAGACCCTGCTCCAGCTGCTGTGTTGAGGGCTGGTCTGAATGCCAATTAGAGATGAAGGAGCGATGAAGAAGGCTCCATAACCCGAAGCTTGATGAGGCCGGCGCAGCTCTATGGGCTGAGTGTTTGGGGGGGTGGTTGAGCTATGCTGTGTTTCTGTTTTGACACCAAGCGGGAGAGAATTGCTCTCATGGAGAGCCAGGAGGAGAACTTGATTGGCTAATTAAAACAGATGAAGTCTGAGCATCTTGGCTGCTGATGGGCCTCTTCAGTGCCTGGAAGTGACTGGTACAGTCAGGGGCCACATGGCCAGTTGCTCCGGTCTTACAGGGGCAGTGGTGTGTGTGTTTGTGTGGCACGTACTGCCCACATAACAGTATAAATTTCAGTGTGAATCATGAAGCACACAGTCTGTGATGTGCAAGGTGCTGCTGAATCATACATACGCAAGTTAGTAAATAATTAACATTATAATCTGGGCTTTGTACTTACATATTCATGAATCTAACACGTCTACCATGCACGCTTGGTTCACAGTATTCTAATATCTAGTTATTTGCTTTATTTGGCTGCCCCCTGTATCAGTGCTTGAAAAGTGTGTTTGTTACCGCACCTGAAGCAAACATCCTTAAGCTCGTTCCTGTGGCTCAAAGCACAGATAGTATTGCAGCCATTGAGCTTGGAAATCATCTGAACCTTGAGTTAATCAAAATCTGATCCGCGAGATCTGCTGGACTGTGGCTCGCTGTAGTTTGCCCTCAGAATTTTATTTATTGACAGAGCTGCTGTATGAGGCCGTGGCACTGAACCTGTGGGCACCTTAGCCGAGAGAGATATTTATCTGAGTGATCCCTCCATGACAGAGGATTGACCGCTAGATGGAGGAAAGATTTGAGAATCTGAGGGCTGTAATTGCTGGTCAAGTAACAGTCAACATACAGCATTTCTTTCTTTCTGTCTTTTCCTGTCATATACACACACATAGAACCAAAAAAAAAAAAAAAAAAAAAAGAATTTATTGCTCACTAAGTTAGAGGTGGTGGGATACCCTCGGGACTTTCTTGGAACTGAATCTGTTGAAGGAAGTTGTTGTAAACTATGTCAGTGTGAAATGGATCTCTCTGCCATTTTTGCCTCCTCACAGTGGAAAATGATTGTGCCACATGGCCAGTTGTTAGGGACCGTTCAACAGCTCTCTCATAACAGCAAAGAAAGAAGGAAAGGAAGTTTTTTTAATCTATTTTTATAACTCATAATTAATATACCTTGTAACATCACTAAAAATAACATTTGCTTATACTGTTGTTGATGCCTAATTGTACTTTATTTTATTTTATTTTAATGACACTGTTTTTTATGTTTTTATTTGTTTTTGTTTATATACAATGAAAATTAGGTGTAGAAATTTTTCACTGAGAAAATGCTAGTAAATTTAAAAGGAACACATTGAATTAAACATGAAATTTTGATATAGAAAAACTGAAATAGAATTTTTCTTGTAAAACATACTTCAGTAATTTTAGTTTTACAACTTCAACAAATATTTTTACAGTATAAAATAGTTATGTTTTGCACTGTTGTTATGTCACTTTTTTGCCAAATCAGTGCAAAATAACTTTATTGAGTTAAGAAAGAAAGAAAGAAAAAAGAGCTAAATACAAAGACAGAGAAGGCAAGGAAAAGTGCTAGAAAAGAAGGAGGTTGGGAGCCTGAGGCAGAGGCAGAGCTGCACTGGCTTTAACTCATCCAGCAGAGATAAGGTGTAATTCTCTTTAGTAAGCCTGGTGTGCTTCTCTTCACCTCCGCTGTCCGTCATACTTACGGCCGTGCCCCTCTCCATCTCCACCCCTCACTACACTGACAATCACAGTTCTGCCCTTCATAGCCACTGCGTTCTGCTGCGGAGATACACTTGATGATGTGCTTGTCTGCTGCCTAATTTAACGCACTATCAAATCAACAGAGTTTGACTGATGGGACGGTCAAGACTTGCTGCATGTTGTCATGGTCAACAGTGAAATGCTGTGCTCGGTCTGATAGCAGAAACTCTCATTCCTCCGATCAGTGTTCACCGTGCCGTCTCGACACAGGAAAGATAACTTTAGAGGAGGACGGCAACACAACAGATCCTCTTACTGGGGCTGGCATTTTATTAAACATTTAACCGATACAGTTTCCCTAGAGTAACATGAGGTTCATAGAGATGGGCCTGCTACAGTGGAATTTGTCCTTTAGTTTTCAGACATTGCTGACCATTACATCACACCAACCCCAGGTTTGAAAAGAACAGAAATGGTTGGACTAATGCAGTCGTTTAAGAAGATAGCTTTTTGGATCATTTAGCTGTACCCATCCCTTCACTCCCTTCTACTGGTTCCCATTTCTTTTGTTATTTTGAAACTAGAGAAATGTGTGCTCTTCTTTCTCTCATGCTAGCATAATCCGATTATCTCTCAGTACTGTTGCAACTAGTGTTGTCAAAAATATCGATATTTCGATAAATATCGATACTGAAATATCTGAACGGTACCAATATTAATTTCCCGAAGTATCGATACTAGCCGAGCTGTCACTTTCACTTCTCTCCAAAGGCGCGTTGACAAACACCACACGTGACCGCACTCGTCTCCTTCGCTCTGGTTAAATAGCAAAAGTGAAGTGAATAGAAAGATGACGAGTGCGGCGCCCCCGCGACCGGCTTTGGTTGATAAAGAACACAGCAGGAGTGATATCTGTAGGGCCCTATGATTTACGCGATGCAGAGAACGCGGACGGAATCGCGGAATCCAGTCATAAAAACGGAATTTACAGTTTAACGCGGAATGTCGCGGAATTTGTCAAAGTTTGGATGAATTAATCAAAAGTAGGTCATTACACTTAAATCAAATCGCGATTTGGACTAGTATCTGTAAATATTAAGCCGCAAAAGTCGATTTAAATATGAATCCTGCATGTTCTGCGTGTCTGTGCTGCACGCGCGGTTTTGTTTACTAACGTGGCGCTCGCGGTGATTTCAGCGTCTGCCGTCTCAATGAGGACATATACATGAACAATATCTCTAGAACTGATCTGAAAGGCACTTTACGAGCATTTTACCATTTCATTTGAGTAAAACTAGCGTCATATCATACACACACATAACTTTAAAGGTATTCACGGCAACCCGTCAAAATTTCTGAGGGGGGAAAACACATTTCATAAGGCTACTGTAAGAATAAATAAAAATTGTTTGTATGCATTCAAATAATAGACATGCTAAAACACAGAATTTGGTAACAATAAAACAAGGTGAGAAAAAAATAAAATATTTCATACGGCCCTAAACATAAATTAAATGTTAAATTGTATAATTTTCATGATTTTAATGAATTAGACATGCTTTTTGATTAATAGCATTTAATTTGACCATTAAAAAAAGAGTCCAGAAAAATTAAAACGGAAAAAAACGGAATCCAGAAAAATTAAAATGGAAAAAACTGAATGTAGAAAAAATTAAAACGGAATTTGGGAAAAAATAAAACGGATTTCATATCTGGAAATATTTTGGTTATGAAGCAAATGCGTTGCTACAGAGCAGCGCTAACACCTCTAATTTAGCAACGCACCTGAAAGACAGACACCTGGATCTATATTAAGAATTTCGAGAGGTTGGTAACTGTTCTCATTTTAACATTACTGAAACGTTAACCAAGATTATTGTTGCTGATATGAGTGTTGTCTCGTGTTTTCACTGTAATTCTTAAAGTAAATATAATCTGACTGAGGAATCTTAGACAAGTAAATACTTTAACTGTGGTCAAATGTAAATTAACTTGTGCTTATTTAACTTTATTCAAAAAATTATTACTTAAATTCTGCAATTTGTCTTCATGTCGATCTAGTGAGCATTGTTTTCACACGTGATGCACGCACGTTTGTGTTTAAATCTGTTCATCAAATAACGTTAATGTATTAACCAGCATTTATGAACGATGAGCAATGCATTTGTTACAGTATATTTTAATCTTTGATAACAGTACGTAATAAAAATACAACGGATCATGTTAGCTCTGGTCCAATGAAAAAAATATCAACAAATAGAACTTTGGATTTTAATTAGTACATGTATTAAATGTTAGTTTAAATTAACATTTAACTAAGATTAATAAAAGATTAATAAATAAAATCAACAAATGCACTACCTCAAGACATTTTTTGTTCATGTAAAATATACCTCATTATTGTCATGTTCTCGACTTGTTATATTTATCTTTAAATTAAAAAAAATACCCCCTTAATATTGTGGCAGTTTTTTTCTCCGTGGTATCGAAAATGGTATCGAATATCGATATTTTTCAAGGTATCGTATCGAAGTTAGAAATTCCAGTATCGTGACAACACTAGTTGCAACCTATAATGTACAACAACCATTGTTGCCACCTATAATCAGAGCTGGGGAGTAACGAAATACATGTAACGTCGTTACGTATTTAAAATACAAAATATGAGTAACTGTATTTCGTTATAGTTACATTTTAAATGGGTGGTAATCAAATTACAGTTACATCCGAAAAGTATTTTAGATTACCAAAGTGATTACTTTGATTTTTAATGTCATTTATTTATTTTTATATTAATGTAAAATGATTGGAAATTTAAACCATGAGGCAACTGGTGATGCTCTGACTCGCGTGCAGCCTGTTCAAACAGCAGCCTGCCAGCAGAGAGCAGACTATAGTGACGACTCACTAAAATGCAAGAGAAAATCAGAAAGCCAAGCGCGTAATTGTCATGGAAATAAAAGGACGATTTTACTTATAAATGTGAAAAAGGACGGAACATCACAGTAGGCTATGCAATTTTTGTTTACCTGCAACAAAACGTCTCTCGGCTTCAAAGGAACATCTAACCTTGAAAAAGCATCTTAAGTTGGTCTCAGGTTTGTAGGAGTTCTTGTTTTCTATATTTATGTATAGCCTATAGTTAAGCAATCTATCAGTCGAGGAAGAAGAGTGTTGTTTAGCCGAATATTAGTGCGATTGCAAATGTGATGCTTTTATTCAATTCATAACAAAAAGTTAATATGACTTATTAAAAGAGCAGTGTTGTCTGATATTTGCTCTATAGCGCAAACAAAAATGGTTCCATACAACCACTGGTCTATTTACACTAAGCACAAAAATTGTTTGGGATTGACATCATTAGAAAATACACCTATGTGAGACACGTGGTGATAAGATTTGAGTTTGAATCCGCCTTATGCCGAACTCATTCAACTCCCGTTCTTCTCCCTTTTCCCATCACATATCTGCCGCTGTTTTCAATAAGTATTAATAGCATCTAATTACTATCACTTGTTGCAAAGAAAATGCTACTTTTTTCCTACATGGTGTAAATAGAATTTATGGCTATTTATTTGCACTTAATGCAAATAACCACTGCCTTCCAAATAAATCCACATCAGAATAGTTGCGCATCTGAGAGCAACATTTGGTTCCTGAATGAAGCCGCGTATTGAACGAATCAGCTGAGAATGATTCAATTACATTCATAAAATCACTTGCTTGATTCCTGAATGAATCAGTTCTTTTGAACGAATCGAATGATTCCATGACTCTTTCATTAAGACAGTGATTTGCCACCACCTACTGGTGGTTTTAGTTTCATATTTAAAAACATAATTTCCTCCCATATCCCATTTTTTTTATTTCTATCTTTTATTTTTATTTCTATGTTCAAAATGTTGTATTGAAAATAATAATCTTATAGCATTATTTATCCATTTATAATTGTTTTAAAAGTATTCATGCCACCCATTTTTATTTAGAGGTGGTTAACATAAAAACAAGACATCAAAGTTATTATGCCCATTACATTAAGTATTCCAAAGTATTCCAAAGTATTTAGATTAAGTTACTAAAATTAAGTAATCTAACGAAATACTTTACAAAATACTTTTTAAAACATGTATTTTGTAATCTGTAACGAAATACATTTTAAAAGTAACCTTCCCAGCCCTGCCTATAATGTTACTTGTTACAGTATATTGTTATTTTATGTTGTCATTTTACAGTATATTATATCACAATGTTATGTTACAATGTTTTATTTTGGCTTTTTTTATCAGTTAATGTGAATAATGAAAACATTTTATTATAAAAAATGAAAACTGCATATGTTCTTCAAACCTTTTACTGTTTTGTTAAACAATGAAGTTACGTTCTTCAAAGTTTAGTTAACCTTTTTGTCAGTAGACCTAATATGGTTTTGTTATTTTCTTGATACTTTCTGTGTTGCAGAAATTCATAAACATTTTGGGGGAAAAAAAAGTTAAAAAAAAAAAAACAATTAAGGTTATTAATCTTCTCTCTCTCTCTCAATTCAACTCAAAATTCAATTCAAAATTGCTTTATTGGCATGACTGTAAAAATACAATATTGCCAAAGCTTGAAATATATGTGGAGAAATATAATAACAGTGGAAAGATCAAAGTAATAGAATAAAAACATTATAACAATATAAACTTAAATAAACAGTGTAACAAATAAGAACTTGTGCGAACATTTCATACCACAGTGTTTAACATATAAACACACACAGGCTGAGGGTCACTGTGGTAGGGAAACACACTGAGGTCAGACATAATACACATATTACACACATATTAATTTTCTCTCTCTCTCTCTCTCTCTCTCTCTCTGTCTTTTGGTTTTTGTATTAACACTACCATTCAAAGGTTTAGGGTCGATATGATCTTGAATGTCTCCTATGCTCAACAAAAATACAACAAAACCAGTAATAGTAGTAATAGTGTGAAATATTATTACAATTTAAAAAACTACTTTGTAATTTAATATATTTTAAAAATGTAGTGTATTCCTGTGATGGCAAATCTGAATTTTCAGTATCATTACTCCAGTCTTCAGTAGGGTTGTTGAAATGAATCATTGCATCGATGCATCGCGATGCGGACGTGGATGATTCTACATCGATGCAGTAATAGACCATAATTGATTATAGCCTATGACGTCATTCGCATACGCGCTTGTCACGCGGGTATTAAAAATCCGAGATCTGGGCACATTTTGGAAAAACCAAGCTTAGTGCGGAAAAAACATGCTTGGAATCCAATTCTGAGTTTGGTTTTTCCCACATATGTCATGCGTGTGAGTTATAGAGACAATCGCGGCAGGCTTAATTTGCACAGAATATGCGCTGTGGGACACGTGTGCATTGCTTGACAGTGTGTGCTTTCACCTGCTGTTATTTCAGGGTTTTACTTTAGATATGCTTTCATTTATGCCGTTTGGAATGCAGTATGTATTAGATGCACGAAACACACATCAAAAACTTTGTGTTTGTTGTCCTGCAGCTGGACTGCGGCTGGATCTCCGAATACGTTTATGATACAAAATTGATGTAAACGCAGTTGTGTTTTCAGTCAGTTATATTTTCAGTGCTGAGAAAAAAGAAAAACCCATAACTATGATTGTCTGTAAACTTTCGGATACTTAAAGCACTCTCAGATACTGAAAGTACTTTTTGTTTATCACTTGTAATTGTCTTTTTTCTATTTGCTTATATGTTTTGAAGCTATATTTATTTGGTTAAATTCTTAACAATTGTTTTGATTTATTGTTAATTTGTAATTATTTTATAAAGTAGCCTGCTTATATAATTTAATAAAAATGCACAAAATAAATTTGATATAATCGTGATGCATTGTGATATCGAATCAAATTGAATCATTGATATGATAAACGTAATCGAATCGAATCATGAAACCAGTGCCGATTCACACCCCTAGTCTTCAGTGTCACATTATCCTTCAGAAATCAGTCTAATATGCTTAAGAAACATTTCTTATTAATATCAATCTTAAAAAAACAGCTGTTTAATATTTTTATGGAAACCATCAGGATTCAGAGATCAAAAAACAGAATTTATTTGAAATGGAAAACTTTTGTAAAATTATAAACGTCATTCCTGTCACTTTTGATCATCTAATGCATCCTTGATGAATAAAAGTATTAAAGAATAAAAGAGTAAATACATAAATCTCGGTTACCCAAAATCACTGAACAGTAGTGTATGAAATGGAATGTCTTGACCTTCGTGTTCCAAACCAGTTTTTTTTTTATTCATTCATGTCATTTTTTTTCATTCAGGTTTACTTAAGGTGCAGTGGGCATTGCTTTTTAGGTGGCAGATTTGAATGTGAAGAAATGAAAGAGATTTGAGGAATAGGCAACCTGAAGGATCTCAATGAAAGCATGCTAGCTGTTTTCCAGTACTCAGCTGTATCTGTAATAATGTCAAGCATGTGATCCTCTGGAGAGCTGAAACGGGATCCTAGTACGGCTTTTCCATACTGTGTAATTACTGGTGTCACCGTGAGCTCTCTGCCTCTGCAAACAAGCCTAGAAGTAAGAGCGCAAACATTTAGGCAGCATAATGCAGGTGTTTCACCACACAGCTGTCTGTCCGTACGGGGAGAAGCCGTGTTCAAAATGAAGCCATCAGTATTCACTGCATGCGTGAGTCCCCTAAGAAGAGATTTTCACTTAAACAAGACGTCTGCAGGAGCAGGAATGAGAAGGCGGCCATCTCGAGACTACAGCTTTCTTCTCGTAAATAATTGTTTGCACAAATGGCTTTTATTTTAGAGTGGATGCGATGAATCTTTGAAGAACGGTGCAGGGCATTAGGGGAGGGCAATAGAGGTGTTTTCGATTACTGATGAGCTGGAATGATGCACAAGTGCCCTCCATCTCCCCGAAAATTATGCAGAAAGCTTTTCCATTCTGTCTTTGTCTGTCACTTTCGCTCTCCCCCTCGCTCCCTTCACTCCCGGCCTCGGCGGCCGTGTGGCAAATTGCTTGTGTTGTGTAATTTACTCAGGGGCCGAAGCTTCCCGTCAGGAATCCCTTCTGGGGGGTCAACTCTGTCCTACTCATCTCTGCTCAGGGCGGCCTCTTGATATTGCCCATAAATCTGGGTATCGCTGATTATTTTGATACTATTGTCCGACAGAGTAATGGAATGTCGGCCCTCTTAAAGTAATCCTCCTATCTGTGTGACCTACCGGAGACCTGCGGTGAATTGGCCTGGCCGCTAAGCCGTGGACTATAGTCGCAAGAAATAAGCTGCTGTCCTGCTTCCATTCTTCTTCTCCTTCTTTTTCAGAGAGAGGGAGAATACAAGTGCTGTTCTAGAGCATTCAAACTGTACCGCTGTCACCTTGAAACCCAGCCCTCATTTTTCACCGCTGTGTTCCTTTTCAATTTAGGCGGCCAAAAAACACACAACTCCCCCAAGCCCTTCCCCCAATGAGCTTTTCATATTGTTCAGTCAGGGCTCATTAAAAAGTTGAGTCATCATTGAACTGTGCCAGGACTTTTATTCGATGGCAGCATGGAGCGTTTATTATGTGTGAATGCTCAGTGTATTAGGCAGATTGTGTTTATAGACAAAATGGCTGAGATTATGTTTTTATTTTTCCTGTAACTTCTCAGTCATTACGTTAAAAGATTGAGAAAATTGTGATTATTTACGTACGCTTTTTGTATGCTGTGTATATTAAACTCTGTTCAATATAATGAAAGAGAATGAAACGATGATACAATACCATATGATATGATATTTGAGGAACAGACTGCAATTTAAGTGAGTGATTATCAGTTGCTGAGACTCACTGAGTCAGTGAGTTGAATCAAGAACTGAATCAGTTTGATTCATGAACAGATCATTTAGATGGCTTACAGAACTGGACCAAAGATTCATTGAAAAGATACAAATCAAAAGCTTTATGAACATGCGAACACAAATTAAGAACTTGTTCCCACAACTTGTTATTCATTCCCTTGTTTTAGTTAAATAGGGGCCATAATTTAAATAAAACAATGGAATACATTTGCAAAATGTTGCCATTGTGTAACTAAAACTAAGGAAAAATGATTGAATTGTAGTCACAAATTACTACACTATAAAATAAAATAAGATTTAAAATAAAATAAAAAATAAAAATGGGGCCCAATGTACTTTACTGTAATTTGACAGAACCTTTCTTATTGATTATTCACAGGTGTTTTACCTGTACTTTGAATCACGGATTACATTGTGTTGTGTTTTAGGGTTAAAGGAAATGTCTGGAAACTTCACAGATAATGTCAGTTCATTATTGTCAGTACATTATTTTTCCTTCCAGCATCAGTCATTGGACCGATTTCTGAAATTATGGCCACAATGCCAGTTTTTTCATCCACGTCATGTGTTTAGAGTGACATGATGGTGAGTAAATAATGGCATTTTTATTTTTGAGTGAACTATCCCTTTAAGTGCACATGCATTTTCGTCCGAATGGGATTCAATTTCTCAGAGGACCTCCAAGTTACTGAAAAACAGTAGTTAATTTGCTCTGTAATTTTCACCCGAGGTTGTATGAGAAAAACACAAACATGTTTGATTCAGGGAGGATTAAAATCACAAAATGCGTCTATGAAACACAAATTTGCCTAAAATCCTCAGGGAAAACTGGTCCCTTCTGAATAGAGTTTAGACAGCGAGCTGGTTGGCGTCAGATGAAGCATAACTCCAGTGGATCGCCCAGGTTCGAGTGTCAGTAAATAGACTCAGATGACATCTGAAACTGAGCAGGTCATTGTGCAGGCAGTATAGGTGACGCTGTGGCAAAACTGTGGCCGAGAGGCGGTTCATCAGACAGTGTGGCTGGTTTTAATTAAAGAGCGGGTCACTGTAAATCGTGACCAGAGGATGTGATGAAAATGACCTCATGATGCACATTAGAGCCCTGTTTCCTTTATTCCTCTGTTTATCTTGCTTTCCCTCTCTCTCTCCCCCGTCTTAATATCTCAGTCACGCAGAAATCCCATGCTACTCAGTCCAGCTCTGCTCTACCACCATTGAACTATAAATAATCAACGCCTCACGCTTAAAGCAAATCCATCCTCCTCAGAAGTTACGGAGGAGTTTGGTTTTCTGGCTAATTACAGCTTCAGCCTCCGCGATTAAACTCGGCCTCAGCTTCGATTGGCAGCCAGGGAATCTGTTGTCGTTGTCTTGTGTTGGCTGAATGCTGGATCCTGGATCCACATGGGACTTCGGCATAAGAACAACTGCTGCCCACGCAGAAAAGACCAGACTTGACTTGACGAATGAGGTCCACAGTTTGACAAACAAAAGAGAATATAATTGCTCCCTTAATGGCCTGAACAATATTCATCACATAAACCTATTAGTGTTTTCTACCTCTCTTTAATTGCTGGCCATTCAAACAGCAAGATAAAAGAATAGCTGACTCATAATGAACAATCTGTTGTCATTTACTCATACTCATGTTGTCCCTGTATGACTTTATTACTTTTGTGGAATACAGAATGATTATCATTTATTTCATGCAGTGGAAGTGAATGGGAACTAAGGCTTCCAAGCTTTAAAAAGGACCTAAAGTACCATAAAGGCATGACAAAATGACCCATCTTCTATATTCTGAATGTGTACAATATGTTTTAGATTTTTGTGACAAACACACCAAATTGATTTAAATGAATATTGACTTCTCTGTTCAGTATTTTATTTTATTTTATTTTATATTATTTTATTTTATTTTCAAATTGTTTATAGATGTTAATTAAATATTATTTATATTTTATTTCTAAATTATATTTATATAATTTATTAATTTCTCAATATAAAACAATTATGTATTCTAAATATTCATATTTATTTTGTATTTATCAGAGAGAGAGAGAGAAACAGTCCACTTTGCAATGGTATTTGCAAAATTATTATCAAGAAACATAAATTTAAAATCACATGAAACAACACCCTTACCCTCTCAGTCAATTACTGTCCATCTAAGTCCAAATTGCGTTTAATCCAGAAGCTCTAGAGGTTTTCTCCATTTCTTCACAAAGATATGAATCCTTCCTTCAACATAGTGCAGGGTTACTCAATAGGCGGCCCAAGAGAGAAAAATGTTTGGCCCGCGCTGATTTCAACTAATGTGTCATGAAAATTTAAACGCAATCAGAAAGCGACATTAACTTACATCGTGTCTACACCGGACGCGAGCGGCGCGGCGCGACGCGACAAATCCCGACAGTAAACTGCTGATTCGTTCTATTTATAATGTACTGATACAAAGTTCAAATGATTTGCAATCCTTTGTTGCGTACAAAAACATGGCAAGTGTGAAGTAAAGAAAAGTGGATGTAAAATAGATGATTCAAATGTGAATGGACTGAACAGTTTTGAGTGAGCGAGTGAGTGATACCATCTTTGTTATGGATGTTGGTTCGCAGTGAGTTCACAGTTTTAACGTAAGTTTGCTTTAATTTATTTTCAAGATCTGAGGTAAAATATCTATTGTTGCTTTCACTATGGCTATAAACCTCACGCAAATTAATATTCAAACTCACATTAGACACTTTTAACATTGAATAAAGCACATAATCATTACTTGAGATTATCACTGTCATATTTTGTATGTTGTTCCTGCCGCGACGTCGCAGAAAATAAAAAAACATTTCTAAAATAGAATTCCGGGTCGCTTAATGTCACGTGTCGCTGTCACGGATGGTTAGGACAAAAATTACATGGAAAAGATACTTTTTATCGCGTTGCGTCACGTCTGGTTGGGACACACGGTGTTACAGTTTGATCCCCCCCAAAAAAATCTAAGTGTAAAAATATTAATGCTGACAGATCTAATAATTGAATCTGCAATTAGGGAAAGTGGAGAGAAGAGATCCAGTCTGGAGATGAGCAGGAACAGTTGATTTGCGTTGCAGACATGGAGATCCAGATTTTTTGTTTGTTCATTTGTTTTTAATATTCAACAGGAAAAGTTCTTCTGTATCTGAATGCAAAAATGTTCATAATTGTTTGAATAAAACAGACTACTGGGGGAAAAAATGTGAACATTTAATCTTGTGACCATCTTGTGACTATTTTAAGAAAAGCAACAATAATATAATAATTGTAATAATAAATATATATATATATATATATATATATATATATATATAGGTCAGTGGCCCTTGGCTTGGTATTGTTAGCAGAATTCGGCCCTCGGCAAAAACTAATTGAGGACCCCTGACATAGTGCCTTTGTTTTTCCAGGGTCACAAGCTCAACAATTAATGATCTCCTCATTGAAACTGAGGGGGGTTTAATATAGTTTTTAATGTACACTCTCAGAAATAAAGGTACAAAAACTTTCACTGGGGCAGTACCTTTTCAAAAGGTACACATTTATACCTATTAGGTTCTAATACGTACACTTTAAGTACTAATATGTACCTTTAAGGTACCAAAATGGACCCTTTAGGTACAAACATGTAACTTTTGAAAAGGTATTAAAAATATGGTACATTTCTCACCCAAAGCTATTATATGAATTCAGAAGACTTCAATTGAGAAGACTAGCATGTTTTTCAAAAATGTCTCCTTTTGTGTTCGAGTGAAGAAAAGAATGGAATGACACAAGAATGTTTTTTTCATTTTTTAGGTATACTGTTCTTTTAAGAAAGTTTGAGCAGTATGCTCTCATTGTCCATCGCTCTACCAAGACTATGTCAATGAACAGAATTTCATTTTTGTCAGGTGCTTCACTGTTCTGCAGCATTGATGTGAACAATTAATCAACCCTCAGGGTACGACTCCCACATCAGTACTCAGTGCCCACATCATAATTCACTTAAGCATCTTTTGGCCCTGGTAATAAATGATGCTTGTAGAAATATATAGAGTGAAGTATCCAAGGTCAATACTCTGCAGTAAGCCGCAGCTCTACCAGTGTGGAATTTTGAGTGGGCAGCGGCAGACGCGTTGCTGAGTGTCAGCCGTTTTCAAGCTAGCTATTTGGTTAGCGCTTAGTGCGCATACAACCCCTCCCCTCTGCACAGGAGTCATTAATTATACCTCCTCAACCGAATTAGACATGGAGCGTTTTATCTTAATAGCTCTCTGCAAACAAGCCTCCAGGATGGGCATTATACTGTTTTCATCTGGCGAAGGCGTTCTCATTCAATTCAATTCCTTTCTGTCACTTTTGAGGGCAGAGCATCTATGAAGGCTTGTCGCAAGCCTTTCCTCATCCTCCTGGGACCTGAAGGTGAAGCCAGAGCCCTCCGATATTGTGTGACACTCATGTAATCACTCCTGAAGGGGGGAGACGTTGATTGGAATAGAAGCAGGTTGAGATCTACAAGCACAAAATCTATTTGCACCGTGACCATGGAAATGCACAGCACGCAAACAATTAAAATGCTAATTTCCTATCCCTGTGGTAAAGTGCTAATGACTTTTCTAGCCATCCAGTACCTAATAAATAGTTCCCAGTGAAGGTTATAGGATGCAGTGTGGAAACCAGTTGAGGACAAATCTTTTTTCCCATGTTCAGATAGTTCCATATGTTCTGTATACACTGTGAGTCAGTGGTGCAGATCAATACATACACTGCAAAGTGTATGAGTGAACTCACTGGCAATAGCATGTTCCATTATTTTATTTTATTTTATTTTATTTTTTTAATTTTTTTTATTTTAACTTTCAATTTAGTTTAATTAATATAATTTTATTTAATTTGTTGTTTTCTTTTAGATATATGTGTAGTTTGTAAAATAGGGTTACTTTAATAAAAAATTAACAATATTAAAAACAATCATTGTATACATTCATAGTAAATAGAAGATAACTATATAACTGTCACAAAGTAATTATTTATTCAAAATAAATACCTGCACAGAGAATATGTGATAGTTTTCATGAGAGGAGGCTTAGAGAGGAGATGGGGTTACATTTAATAATAATAAAAAACTATACTAAACTATATTAATACTATATTAAAAGCAATACTATATTTTTAAAAAACTATATAAAAACATTTTTTTTATATTCAACAATATTAAATAATATAAGTAATATAAAAAATAATAAAACACTAAAATAATAAATTTTAAATTAAATTTTAATAAATTTTAAATTAAATAAAAATTTAAAATTTAAATTAAATTAATTAAAATATTTTTTTTATAGATTTATTTGAATGGTCTTTAATAAAATAAAATCGAGAAATGTATGTAGCTCTGTTTCCTCACAAACATATTTCCTGTGTGTTCCTGCAGGTGTTCATAGTGGGTGGAACTATGAACACTGTCAGGGACCGTCTTATCGGCAAGACCAGCACATTATCATAAATAACCATGCCTGTTTGAGTGAACAGAAAATTGATTGTTGTTTCAAATGTTGGGTGATATGGCAATTGTTCATTAGCTGTCAGATGCTCCGATATTTGACAGCAGAAAGAACAAGAAACAGTGTGCCGCACTCTGCCTGACAGTAAGTAAAACATAGTTCAATATATCAAACTACTGCTTGGCGAAAGAACTGCACTGCATTCTCCGTAGATGCACTTTAGCATCTTTCCTGACTTCAGTATTGACATCTCCTATAGAACTGGTTTGGTATCTTCCTCGCGTTTCATCTAGATTATCTGTCAACTGCAGTGAGTTTACTGTTAGTACGGCGCTGTTAGTCTTTTTAATACATTTTTCCATTTTTCTACGACTTTCTCAGTTTCACCATTTCTTTTTTGATCTGTAATTCATTTAACCATTTAATAAAATACTTGTTATAATAAACTGTCTTCACAATATCTGCGACCATTTGGGCCCCTCAAATCAAATGGTCAGAGGCCCCCTTGGTTAGATTGTGCCTGCATCCACCATAACCCCATTTCAATGTGATGGTAAACACAACTGAAGTCAAAGGAAATAAGAAAACAAACTTACTTCTTCTCTATTAAGAGCAGTAATACAGTGAGGACGAAATTAAGCATTTTAATTTGGATTCTCTGCTCCATTGCTTCACAAAGCTTCCTTTTAATTATATTTATCTAATGAGGTCATTGAAATGCATAGGCACAGCCGGCTTGCTTTGCATAGTGGCGGGATGGGGCTGTTTTCATCACAGGCGCTACATTGCCTGAGTTGTTTGATTAGATTTTGAGTGGCTCAAACACTGTCATTACTTAGTGTCTGGAGCACAAGTGCCTTTCTTCATCAATTTAGTTTATCCAATTTCTTTGTCTTTTTCTCTCTCTGCTTTACAAGTCTCTTGCTGTTTAAGTGTCTCCTTGGTTTATGGATGGCTTTTGGAATATTCACTCTCTTTCACTTTGTTCATAAAAGCAAAGAACTTTCACACAAAAGAGAAAGTATTTCACAAGGTTTCACAGTTAGATTTTAATGCCTCATACATGGATTATTTATGTTTTGATTTTTAAAACCCTTTGAATTTCCTACTTTGTTTCATGACCAAAAACATTCTAAATGGTTTTCACAAGTATGGTTACCAACTACAGTATGTGCATAAGTCATCTCACCTCAGTTTATGCACTGTGATTTCAATAAACTACCTTAGGTTAGGCAGTGAAGCAACACAAATGACACTGGTACTGTAGCAAGAATACGTTTTGTTTGTCTGTTAGATTCAAACTCATCACACGCGTGAAAGGCTAACCATTAATGATAACGTACTTACGAACTACTTTCGCAGTTGAAAAAGGCATTCATTTGTTATTTTCTTTGTTCTCTTAGCGTTAACGGCCTTCGCCAGCTACGCGGGTTATTTGCACTTACTTAATTTTAAATTAAATTGAATTGCTTTTATGGGTTTGTCGGTGTCATTGTTTTTGTAGTAAATAGTGCACAAAAGGAGAGTGTGGTAAAAATACTGTATGTTGGTTTTCTGGCTGTAATTTTAACACATTAAGCTATGTTTAAGTTCACGATTTTAGATGATCCAGAATGTATAGCGAAGCATAATAAAAATAAGCACTGTAGAGTACCTTTGAGATGATTTTTCAGTGATCGAACTGTCATGATAATACTATTGATAACAGAATCATGAATATTTTGTTGGTCTTTGCACAGTACACACAGTAAACTTCAATAGACTACATCTCGCCCATATTTAATGTGCAACCTAGGCTCATTAGAAATTACGTGCCTCTACATACATTTCTGCAACACCATAATTATGTACCTATATGTATGAATCACTGCAGTTTCCAGTTGTAATGAACACTAGAGGCAGTAAAACTCCGACAACTTTTATTCCTTTTCACACAAAGTATGATTTATAGGTACAGATTTTTGATTAATAAAGCCTAATTTTCACACAATTACTTGCAGAATATTATGTTATGACTTCAAAATAATTTTAACATCCTGCGCGATTTGAAACTGATACTTGAATGTTGTTGTCACATACTGTATACAGCTTCATATGCATGAGTTTTCTAATTCAGTAGGTTTTCTCGGTAGCTCACGCGATACGGCGTTGCACTTGAGTGATGAAGAGCTCCTGTGTGAACCCAGTGAAGCCACAATACAATAAAAAGCTCAAACCCACATAAGGAATTTAAAATAGCACAGCTGCATCAAAAAAAAAAAATTATATCACTTTTTGCATTTGAAGAGTTTATTTGCAGAAACCAATAAACGCCACTTTAAAAAAATGAACTGAGTGGCGTGCATTATTCTCCACACATAGTGCGGTCTGAACCCTAAACACGTTTTGTTAAAAAAGCCGGTATTGTCCACTTTCAAGGCATCGCGAGTTCACGTTTTACTGCAGAAGCCGACAAGCACCATTGCTGTTTGTGAACAGAAGCCGATAAGTCCATTTTAGCGAATCAGCATGCTGTATTCAGGTCAGGTGACAAGGCTGCCAGTCACTTTGAAAAGACATGCTAGCTGAGAGGAGTTTCGTCAAGGCTGACTAAAAGTGATCGAGGATGCATAATTTCAGCTTGATTGACCTGTGATATCTTCTTCAGTGCGTAAAAGGAAAATAAAAGCTGAAACTTTTCAGCTGAAACAGCTGGCTTACATTTATACTACTTACATCCATACTTAAGGTGACCAGACATGCCACTCTCTGGGGACACGTTCTGCACAGGATTTCTAAATTGCCTCAAATAACCAGGTGTTGGTTATTTGCGCTGCGCCGATTGATCGTTGTATGACATCAAAGTACCACGAGAGCTGTAGAGAGCAGAGCAGACGGCTCCATGCTCTCTATAGCTCTCGCGGTACTTTGATGTCATACATCGATCAATTGAATTGGCGTTTTCAAGTTTCATTCATTTTGAGCAAAATGCTGAGAAAATCACATTTTATCTGAATCATGTTCAGTACGATGATCAAAGCATAGATGCAGTAGATCACTTCCATCTGCACTCCCAAAGCTTGCATAGTCCCCCAAGTGTATAATAGTGAAAACAGAAAATTCTGTGTTTGGCGGGGAAAGTTAATGACACAGTTTTCAATTTTGGGTGAACTCTCCCTTTATATTGCTTTTGCTGTTGGGTAAAAGCATTATAATACTCACAGTCGTGTTCTTGGTCTGAATATTTCGGCACGGAATAACAGCGCTCTTGTCTGAAAGACATCAGACGTTCCATTTTTGTGAATATTTACAATGTAAGTATGTGTGTGCATTTGCAGTGAATGTATACTGTGAAGTTTCAAGGGCAACAAAGCTTCAAAAACAAATGCTCAAACATTTCCAAATAACGGATGAAAAACAGAGAGAGAGAGAGCTGAGCCAGAGGCCAAAAGTGAGCAGAATGAAAGCAAGAGAGAGAGAGAGAGAGAGAGAGATGTGTGCACGCCACACGAGACAATGGAGAGAAAATTAGATAAGAGAGAAAAAAGGGACTAGAGCTAGGTTTAGAAATTTTTGAATCCTGTTCCATTAAGAATTAATGGCTCGGTGCAGTTTCAACTCTAGGCAGTTCTTAGTGTGTGTGCTCTGTTTTTATTGGTGAGCCCGCTGACGTCAGCCATCCCCTCCAAAACACACTGAATTATTCAACCGGTTGTGGTCTATCGCTCCATCATCAGCACGTACACCAACATATGTGTCCTGCCAGACATGCATAAGCATTGCTGTCGACACACAAAGTGGGAATTGTGCCAGAATATAACACGGCTTTACTCCAGCGTTACTAAAAGTTTGCACGCCATCTCTGTAAACGACTAACAGTACAAGAGGAATCATGTCCTTTTATTTTCAATAAAGAAAGTACTTTGAAAACATCAAATTCATAAATCATTCTTTTAGGATGGTAAGCCTGGAGTAGTTACTTTTGTCTTCAGCTGAGACAGATAAGCTTGGTGAGCCATTTTTACCCACAGTGCTTGACAAAAGAAATGTGCCATCAAACCAAATGAGACAGATTAATGAAACGAATTTTTCACACTGTAGAACAAGAAGCGTCGGAGAAATTTGGAGGGAGGAAACTCAAAAAGAAAGGCACTTTGACTCTAATAAGGTTGCGGATGAATCGGCGGCTGTGCTGCTGATAAAGGAAACTCTGGCGGTGTTGGAGACGTCCTCAGTCTCCGGTTCATCGGGGTAGGAGGAACGCGATTACAGCTTCCTCCTAAAGCATGCTGATAGGATTAACAGCATTAACCCAAATTTCCTGTGACACTGGTTAGCATCACTGCAGCTAGTGAGATACCCCGGTCCCCCGATCACTGCTCATCTCTCTCCAGTGCACTGACCTATCACACTTAGGAAAGTTTAGTCATGACTGTCATGGCTGAAGGTCTTTTTCTTAGGGTTTTTTTTTCTTGTTCATCAGAATGGCACTGTTCCGGACAGGGGCGTCATGAACTTATTATTTTTGAGGGGGCACGAGTTGGGGGGGGGGGATTCATGATATAGTTAACGCATTAACTATATCATGAAATATCTTTATAGATTATGTTGATCTATAGTGGGCGATGGTCTAATAATGTAATCTATTAACTAGGCTATGCATAAAAACCTGTCTGTTTATGGGTGCCATGCCATAACATGTTTTTAAAACGACTGACTTTATATTTAATGATGTGAATAAAAACATTGCAAGTTAGGCTACTAATCATAACACTTTCATTGTACAGAAAGAGAGCAAAGAACATTTTAGTCTGAGTCTAGTTCAAGCACTCTCAAAAACTCCCATTAAAATCACTGAAGCTGTTTACACTATGAAATTAATATTTTACAGATTCGTACACACATCTGCACTTCTTGTTTCTGATGAGAGAATTCGCCAGAGAGAGATATTCAGTCAGCGATGGAGTGAAGAAAACGCCGGCATTTTAGCGATGACTCATCTGAACACCTCTGATTGATCATTGCATTCATAAGATCAACAGCATCGTGTGTGATTGGTTATAATCAAAGTCTCTTTAAGTATTCTATAGTCTTTGTTATAATGCTTAGCGCTGTAAAAACGCGTTTATCTCTATCTCAGCGCCAGCCAGGGAACGCAGATTTGAATTTAGCAGCAGATGATATGACGCACTTAACGTTCTAGTCACGCCGGTGTGATTGTATTAAATATAGAAAATATTAATCGGCGATTTTTTCTCTTTTGGAAGCTGCATTCAAAATCCACTTGGCTCAAAAATCTGAGGGGGCACGTGCCCCCTCGCTTTGAATGGGCATGACGCCTCTGGTTCCGGATACATCATCTGGGAATTGCTAGCGTAGTGTTTAATGAAGTATTTAAACATCATATTTATTTGACTATGGGCACAAATACTGTATGTATGGCAGTATTTGATTATTGTATTTAATTTTGTTTTGTTTTTATATATATATATATATATATATATATATATTTTTTTTTAGTTATATTTTAATAAAAGCCATACAATTTTACAGTTTACTGATATCTTTATTTTATTAAATCTTTTCTTCTTACTGTCTTTATTTTTATGAATTAGTGCATAATCAGACACAAGGGCTGTGTTATTGTGGCACTATTTGATTAATGTAATTAATTTTTGTTTTATTATTTATTTATTAAATTTTATTTAATCATTTTATTTAAAAAAAAAAAAACATACTGCACAATTTTAAGATTTACTGGCATCTTTATTTTACTTGCTCTTTTTCCTCACTTTTTATTTTTGTGTATTAATACATGGTCAGACGCAGGGGCACTGTTTGATTAGTTTTATTTATTTATTTATTTATACTGTAGAATGTTAAATTGTAACATTGTGCAACATACTTTACACTGTTACAATTTACTGGCATTTTTATTTTATTTTATTATTTTTTTCCTGTCACTGTCTTTATTATGTATTTATTTATTTATTTATTTATTTTAAACTTTCAACTATTTTTACATTTTATTTTTAAACAACATACTGTTGAAATTTACTTGAATATGTTATTTTATCTTTTTCATGTCACATATTTATTTTTGTATATTTATGCATATTTAGACACAGGGACTTTATATGGTATGTGGCCCTATTTGATGAATGTGTTTCCCTGGCCTCTGTGGATCTGATATGATTTGCTCTCAAGCATTGCTTTATCCTCACACCTTGCCCTCAGGGACTGAGAAAGAGACGGAGCGAACGATACAAAGGAGAGACGGATCCTCAGCAAATACAGGCTTAGTGATCACAGTCTAGCGGTAGAAGACAGACACAGACAAACTTGGCATCCAAAGGAAAAACAAATCTGTGCTTACTGTGACACTGCTGAGGTTAAGACAGAGGCACACTTTCTCTTTCACTATTATACATTTGTGGAATAACTTGAAGAACTTATTTCACATCCACATTTTCACATTTCACACTTAAAAAAATGTTTCAATAATTTTCCTTACTATTATTTTATTTTAATTTATTATGTGATGCAATCTAGGAAAACCCACCACATGATGAAATTTTACCTATTATATAATTTTATACCATATAAAAGCTGGGTTCAAGCCCTTTCCAAAACTGTTTTTATTCCATCCATAGCTTGAATGTAACAAAAGTTATGGCTATCTGAAGTTGGCTGATCATCATTATTTTCAGTGACAGAATTTGAGAAAAACTGGTTTAAAGAGAGGCAATGAAAATAAAAGCACAACAGTCAAGTATCACAAGTAAAAGTCACTACTGTGGTAAAATACTTTAGTCACTGTACATGTTGTAAAAGATACAAAATAACCCCAAGGAACACACAACACTTGCAAACATTTGAAGATTAAGGCCCGGTTTCACAGACAGGGCTTAGACTAAGCCAGGATTAGGCAATAGTTCAATTAGGACATTTAATTAATTTTTATAAACGTGCTTAGAAAAAAACATTACTGGTGTGCTTTTTGAGACAAAACAAAGGCACTGATATATGCAAGTTTCTTTCAGTTGAAACAGCTCAGACTTACATTTTAGTCTAGGACTAGGCTTAAGCCTTGTCTGTGAAACTGGGGGTAAGTGTATAACTGTTCATAAAACATCACAGATTACAGCGTGCAGGCTATCTCCAATTCTTCTCCTGTTCTACTACTCTGGATTTATAATGCATAACTAGACACAGTTCAGAACTGTAACTTGTAATTTTGTGTTCTAAACTTGTAGTTTTATTTCACGCTGTCACCGTTTGAACTAAATGAAAGTAATGAATAGCGTTAATATGAAAATGGTGCTGGTCCCTTTAAGAACGAGAGCTCTGTGAAGAGCGCTACTGCTTCATTACACAAGCAGACTAGCTAACGTTACCCCGAACTTTGCATGCCGTAGTTCACACAGGAATGGTGGAAAATGTGCATTGATACACCTTTATTATATACGTTACATGGTTTATTTTGATGGGTGAACTGCCTTTGTAGTGTTAAGGGAAAGCACCTCTGCAGCGCATGTTTACTACAATAAATCGCTATTTTTCTGCACTAAACAAGTGAATTTTGCCAAGAGATGATAGACAAGATGTTATAGAATAATTTAATGAGAACCCAATTTTGACCAAAAAAAAAGACTTTCGATATATTTTTTGATTTTCCTGAAAACGTCCCAGTGCGACATCCGACGGGTTTTCCTAGAACGCATCACATGTTTTATTACAGCTATAAGCACCATTTTTTTCTGTCACTGTTGTTATTGTGTGTAATGATGTGTTGGCAGTATTGTAAGACTAATGCCAGTAAGCTATTGAGCAAGAATGTGACACTCCTCTTTTCAATTCATTTCCAGATGGGCAAATGGGAGAACCAGAGTTTGACTTTGAAATATCCTGTGTGGCCTCGCTTCAATTCTTTTGGTGATGCAGAGACCGACGACAATCACCTGACCATTGTAACTCTAGAGGAGAAGCCTTTTGTCATTGTGGAGAACGTGGAGCGCCTCACAGGCACCTGCATGAGAAACTCTGTGCCCTGCCGCAAATACATCAAAGAGTAAGGCTCGTTTTTCTTAATCTCCCCTTCTATGCTCACCTTCTCTATCACTGACTCACTCATCTCCTGAAAGAATCACTCTCAAACGATGGATGTTTGACATTCTGACCCTTCAGAGCTGCGTAGAGTGATGTAAGAGCACTCTTAAAGTCTGCGTGAACCGGATGTTGCTGCCGACTTTATTTCAGTGTAGTGACGTATTTCCAGCAGAAACGGAATATTGAGTAGAGGGCGGGGTTTTATTTTTGCACTCCTCCTCTCTGTCTCTCACTCATAGCAACCTAACGGTTGAAGGGGTGTGTTTAAGTATACTCTGCCCAAGCCGTCAAACTGACGTTATCAGAGAAGGAATGCCATTCCAGAGCGGAAGTAAATGTTCAGATTTTGATTAAAGATTACGAAGACAGACAATTTTTTTTCAGAGGATTAACTTGCACAGATTAATTGTTCACATCAAGACTAGCAATTTGCGCTAATAAAGTAAATAAAGACCATTTTGATTCCACTTTAAAGAGTGCTTGATATATGTTGAGGGTTGTTGATTACATGACCATGTACATCAATCAATATTGTAGTGTGTTACTGTCCACTTGTGGTTGGAAGACACTAAATTGGATTTATATGAAGATTTAGGTGCTTATTGTCCAAGGAAGACCCAAAGATTTTTCCAAAAAAGACATTTTCTAAAATTAAAAAATTCCTTTTCTAAAGTTAAACAGTAATATTGTGAAATATTGTTAATTTATTCTTGTGATGGCAAAGCTGAATTATCAGCAGTCAGTCTTTAGTGTCACATGATCCTTCAGAAATCACTCTAATATGCTGATTCGATATCAAGGCTATCGAATGCATGTCTTTTTGATCAAATTAATGCTGAATAAAATAATTATTGCTATCTTTGTACTGACCCCAAACTTTTAAACAATAGCGTACATGTTTGAGTTTACATAAACAATTATTAAAAAGTCACAGTCATAAAAGCTGTTATGATCTGTGAGCCATGATTAACACAGAGAGTGAAAGCCGCCCATATAAAGAAACGCACAGGGACTTTTATTGGATTTTTTATTCTGCTAAATAGGGTGAAGAATATATGATCTCATAGGATCACTATATCCTGCTCTGTATGTGTGAAGATTGGTCTCATCAAAGAGCTGAACACACACACAAACACACGAGAGAATACATGGATGCCACACATGTCCACTTGCAAACAGGCCAGTGCTCTCTGTTGTGTTCCTCCAACGGCACAATTCCCGCTCAAGCATCCTTTGTGGCCGTTTGGAGGAAGAAGAGGAGGCAGGAATTACTGAGGCATGCAAAGACACTGGCAGGATATAGAGTCCGGTCCTCCATGAGATAGACCTGCCTTTCTTTCTCTGTGTCTCTCCCTCACTTTATTGGTCCCTCATCTGCTTGCTTTTATCAGCAAAATTACTCAGTCAACTTAACTACTCAGCCATTATCACAGTAAACAGAGCTAGAAGTTACCTTAGTGCATCAGAAACACCAATGGGAACTTCTGCCCTAATTCAACATAGCGTAAACATGATCGGAGAGTTATTATCTCCTTGTGGTTTAATAAACAACCTTCCAATTTACATTCCTAAAAGCTTTAGTTTGCTTATAGAGCACAGAAAACGTTTATGGTAAAAGCAATAGAAGATTTCTTACTTATTTGAAAGCTCATCTGTCACTGATACAGTATTCATTTTCTGAAGCGTTGCTGAAGGCATAGTTCACTCAGTACTCTTCAATTCAAATATTTGGGTCAGTTTCTTTTCTTGAATAATTGAATCATTTTATTCAGCAAGGATGCACTAAATTGATCAAAAGTGGCAATGAAGACTTCTGTCATATAAATGCTGTTCTTTTGAACTTTCCATTCATCAAAGAATTCTGAAATAAAATGTGTCACCGTTTCCACAAAAATATTAAGTGCTACAACTGTTTTCAACAATAAGATAATAAGAAATGTTTCTTGAGCTGCATATCAGAATGATTTCTGAAGGATCATGTGACACTGAAGGACTGGAGTAATGTCACAGGAATAAATTACATTTTTTTTAAAGTATTACTTTAGGAAACTATTTTATATTGTAATAATGTTCCACAATATTGTTTTTTTTTTTTTTAAATAAAATAAAAGCAGCCTTGGTAAGCATAAGAGACCTCTTTCAAAAACATTTAAAAATCTTACCGACCCCAAACTTGGCATTATTTACTCCAAACCAAAAGATGAATTTTTGAAGAATATCTTGACTGCTCTTTAAGTGCAAGATAATTAAGCCTGTGAGGGTCCGAAAGGACAAATAAACTAAAAAGTGGCTCACATGATATACCATGTAATCTTAGTCTAATGAAGTTCATAAGAGAAGTAGTGATGTCCAGTCTCAGCAGACTTCAGACGACTCGTTTTGACTGTTTTTGTGTCTGCTTTTATGTCTTTATGGTAGTTTTGTATCCTTTTTGGACCTTGAAAGCTCTCAGTACCCATTCATTGTAAATGCATGAAAAGTATGACCTCAAGATAAGTAGATCTTCAAAATTTCTCCTTTTTTGTTTCATGAAAGACAAAAGTCAGCAGGTTTGGAATGAAATAAAGATAAGCACAAGATCAGAGAATGTTCATTTTGATGTACTTTAAGCACCCAAAAAAGTGAACTATATTTATGTGAAGATTCACCTTTTTTGGCTCAGTCTGACAGACAGACAGTCTAACACTCTGACTGATCTTTGTCAGAGATAAATATGATGATGTGGGAACAGCAGCTCATCTGGTATCCTCAGCTGTCGTTCTAGCCTCTACTTCAGCTGCCACTGAGGTCTGTAGATGCAGAAACTGATGCAGTGCCAGCTTGACAAGCCACAGACACAGAGGAGACATGCTTCAGTG
Organism: Tor tambroides; assembly: GCA_021397915.2. Taxonomy (NCBI): domain Eukaryota; kingdom Metazoa; phylum Chordata; class Actinopteri; order Cypriniformes; family Cyprinidae; genus Tor; species Tor tambroides. The sequence continues at coordinate 63,386 of JAFVLL020031678.1, forward strand.
ACCAGGACGCACACACACAAACAGATGCAAACAATTCAAGATCACTCTGAGCCACTGAGATATTTGTGCTTTAAAAGCAAATGTCAGAATTTAGATATCTGAAGGCTGTTGTCAACTCTATCAGCTCAGACTATCATCTCCAACTTTTACCTCGTAGCTTTAACTCCTAGGTTTTCACACTTTGTGTTGCCTTGGCGAGTGATCATATTAGCCTGCCATATTAAAAAAAATCTCTAAAAGAAGAACCAAACATGGCGGACAGTGTGTCTTCATAAGAATGTAATTGGTGTAGTAAAGGCAGTAAGAAGTGGTATGGTGACATAGGGGAGCCCCTCTTATTGCCGGTGTGTATCAAAATCTGAGGAAGACTCTAATAATATGGATTCTGCCTTGTGAGAGCTTGAATAGAGCCTCTGCAGGAGCCGGGGGAATTCATTGTGTGCGTCATAGCCAGCGCAGTAGGGAAGAGATTGATTTTAAACTGGATTTTGCCTAGGCAGTCGAATGTGTGTCTCTCTCATTGAGGAGACAGAAAAGTTTGTTCATTTCTGCAGTCAGAAGACATGCAGCCACTTTTTGCTGCCAAAAACACTCCTCTGCTTTCATGCGATCAGTGCTAGGCTGGATTTACAATAAGCTTTTTTTTTTCTAACGAAATAAAAGGAAACACAAATATCATAGCTCAGCTTTTCAGTCTTTTGTAGACGGCACTATCTGCATTGTAGACACATTTGTTTTGTTCAGGTACTGGTTATGGAGCAGCTAGGACAACCAGGCGAGTGATTGTAATTGATTGCAGGTGAAAATTCACTTCTTAAAGGTGTAGTAATTTTAGAATATTTTATTATATAACAGATTAACACAACATCTTATTATATTTTAAGGCTTATGCAGTGCATATTCTTAAAGGTACAGTAATTTTTATTTTAATGATAATTTTGATAAACATTGTATTGTTTTGTTTTGTTTAGCCTCTCACATCTCCAGTAAGGAAGGTTTATGCATTGAGCAGACATAATGGAATTATTCACATTATTTTGAGCTCTCAGAAACAAATATTTATAGTCATTGCATGCAGACTACTACATCAGGGGCTACATCAAATACATGGCAATAGCAAAAATAGTTCGCAGTGAGAAGAAGGAATTGGCACGCATGGGAGCAATCTGTGGAGACAAAGTATACTCATAAGTGTTTTTTTCTTAGTGTTGATCTGTTTAAAGAACATAGAGAGCCGCGTCTTAATTAGCTTCAATCTAAAAGTTAAATGAGGCTCCCAGGTGGCTTTGCTAGTTTAAGTGTTGTCTGTCTGAACTCTGCAGTGGAGATGCTCCACTCACAGATGGTGGCATGATTACTAATGCAGCTCTGTCCTGTCTGCAACCCTGTCATTTTTTTCTTTCCTAAAGTATACTTTTCTCTACAAATTTACCTACTTTGTGCAACTGTCAGCTAATTGGAGTGTGTTCTATATTCACCCCAGTCTCTCATAATTATGTCCAGGACATGCCTCCCCCAGAGTGCATGTTGTTCAGACTTGTATTTAAGGATCTGAGCTGTTAACCAAAAGGTTGTAGGTTTAGACCCAACAAGGGACAGTCCATTAACCACTGCCGTTTTGCCCTTGAGCAAAGCACTTAACCCCAGGCTACTCCAGGGGGTCTGTCCCTGTAATAAGTGTTCTGTAAACTGTCTTGGACAAAACCAAAGGTTTTGCGCATTCCTGACCCAGTGTAAGGATCTCTGCGAATGAAAAGTATGCACAAATCTGAATTGATTTGGCAAAAAAAGAAAAAAAGAAAAATTAAAACTGTTTATCTAATTCTTGTTTAAAATGTAATTAAATTTAATGATAAAGAATAAATTGATAAATCACTTTGAAATGCAGCATCTACATTGCATTTGTTTGTCCTTTTGCTAAATGTTTTTATTTATTCATTTTACTTAAGTGATTTATTTATTTACATTTGTATTGGATTTCATAAATGTATCTTGTTTTAAAAATGTTGTTAAATGGAACAATAAAGAATAAAATAAATGTAAAAATAAAGTGATTTGTTTATTTACATTTCATTCTTAAGTTAATAAAATTGATAATTAATTAAACTGTAATGAAATAAATTGGTAAATTTGATAATAAGCCTTTTTTTTTATAAACATCAACGCACCTGTCTAATCACTGGCTAATCTGGCATTACCCAGATTTTAATACCAGGTGTAATCAAGACCTTTGTTTGGGTGAGGTAGTACACTAGGATGAATAAATAAAAGTTGAATGAGAGTATGAACACTAGAAGTGGAGTAATGCAGGTTCTGCTCAAGTCAACCCCTCCTGACTGTGTCTAAAAACAGGCAGGACCTTCTCCCCCAGTCCAAATGAAATAATCATCTTGATTGCCCTGTAAATAGAACTGTCTTCCTCCTCGCTCGGGAAAACAGGAACCCCTCTGCAATTAAGTCTGCACAGATTGGCGGTGGTCTTTACGAGGCATCAGAAATCTCCAGCCGACTGCAATTTTCACCAGAGGTTTGGCACTCCCTTGATGGCTCCCTGAGAGATTCTCAAGGGAAAGCCCTACTATTCATTGTAATTAAGAAATTTCTCCACTGCCGGCAGTGAAAGGCTTTATCGTTCATGCTTCAGCACACTATACCTACTGTACTGTAATCCCAGCTAGTGAATGGTCTGTGCAAGCAGGCTGCTGTCCAAAGCATGCTTTAGACACACTGCAGCTAAATACAATTGTGACTCCTCTTCTGAGAGCTTAATCCTGCTCTGTTCACACAGAGATTAGTTATTGTGTACAGTACATGCAGTAAAAAAATCATGTGAAGTTCACACATGCAGTATATATATATATATATATATATATATATATATATATATATATAATGTAAAAAATATATAATAATACCAATATATGTGTTTTTAACCTTTTTTTGTGACTTATAAACTTGAAGTAACACTGACATAATGTGTGATATATGTAGTCATGAAATCAAAGACTGAAATCTGGTCACAAGTGCTCTGATTCATTCCCCAAACATTTAGGTTGTGACAATAAATATAAATTTAAATCTGTCAAATTCATTCATTATGGTCCAGAGAGAGCACATTGTTTAAAAACAGAAGGCCATTCTGTAAATTTTAGTTTACTGATAAGTGTTTGTGGTCATTAACGTTTCTTTCATCAAATGGGTTAAACAGTTTGCATCTACATTTCCATTTGTAGCAACTCATAATGTAGTAACTGCACATAATGTAAAAACTGCACATAATGTAATAAGTATTACATTATTATTGTAATAAAATGTTCATAATGTAATAATTTTCTCAAAACGTAATAAAATCTTGAGCTCATGATGTAATAACAATTATTACATTATGAGAAATTTATTACATTATACACTCACCAAAAATATTGTCATATTGTCCTAATTGTAATAGGCTTTTTAAACGTAAAAACGTTGGTTTAAACTACCTACGAAATGCACCAGATTTAAATATTCATGCTATTATTATTATTATTATGGTAACACTTTACAGTAAGGGTACATGAATTACCATGAATTCATGCATAAATTAAAGCATGGATTATGCATTACTTCATGCGTTAATATCTCATGAATGATCAGGAACTAACACAAGTTGACTTCATGGATGAACAACACCTTAATTAAGACATTAACTAAGATGAGCACATCATCATGATTAATAATTTATTACACATGATCATGATGCTTTCTTTGTTCACAAAAAACAAGGTCTTTATTATCCATTGCGGATAAAGCTATGCTTATGGTACATGATTCAAAAGCATTATTTTGTGTATGTAAGATTACTTGAATTATTAAAGGAATATACAAAAATCCACATTACCTCATGCATGCATACAGGGTAGAACAGTATATCAATTAATGTGAGAACTAATGTTTTTCATTAAATATGATATGAGTTATCAAGCATGTTCATGTCTTCTTCATAGTAGCCTGCAGGTAAATGGATAGACCCCAACATTGGACAAATAACAGCACATAGTATGTGAATTCTGTTGACATCCAAATACAGTAGTCATCATTAACTAAGCATTAGCTTCTCATTGAATGAATATTTAAATCTGGTGCATTTCGTAGGTAGTTTAAACCAATGTTTTTATGTTTAAAAAACCTATTACAATTAGGACAATATGACAATATTTTTGGTGAGTTTATAACGTAATACATTTCTCATAATGTAATAATTGTTATTACATTATGAGCTCAAGATTTTATTACGTTTTGAGAAAATGATTACATTATAAACATTTTATTACAATAATAATGTAATACTTATTACATTATGTGCAGTTATTACATTATGAGTTGTTACACCATTTAAATGTTGAGGTCGGTATGATTTTTAAAAGTTTTTGCAAAAGTCTCTTATGCTTGCCAAGGCTGCATTTATTTGATTAAAAATACAATAAAAACTGTAATATTGTGAAATTTTATTACAATTTAAAGTAACTTTTTCTATTTGAATATATTTTAAAATGTCATTTATTCTTGTGATGGCAAAGCTGAATTGTCAGCATCATTACTCCAGTCTTCAGTGTCACATGATCTTTCAGAAATAATTCATTCTGATTTGGTGCTCAGGTAACATTATTGTCAATTTTAAAAACAGTAGTACTGCTTAATATTTTTGTGGAAACAATGATAATTTTTTTCAGGATTCTTTGTTTAATATAGAACAACATTTAGTTGAAATAGCAATTTTTTGTAACAGTGTAAGTCTTTACTTTCGCTTTTAGTCAATTTAATGCATCCTCAATGAATAAAGGTATGAATTTCTTTCTTTCTTTCAAAAATTCTTACTGACTAAAACTTTTGAATAATTTAGGCATTCATTCCCATATTTAAAGCACAAAACGTGCAATACTGGTATTACAAGACATGCCATATCTCTCCCTATGCATGGAACAATCCAGAAAATGCATCAGTCAGCTAAGCGTGAAATGGTCCTGACATCATGATTCAGATATGCTGCTTAATAATGTGCTCTATCCATCAGCAACACCACAGAGGGAGGAGGAACGTACATTAAAAAGTGCTGCAAAGGCTTCTGCATCGACATCCTGAAGAAAATTGCTCGAAACGTGAAGTTCACCTACGACCTTTATCTGGTGACCAACGGGAAGCATGGCAAGAAGATCAACAACGTGTGGAATGGCATGGTGGGAGAGGTGAGAGGATTTCAATGGCCAAATCTGCCAATGCAATTTGTTATTGAACGCTGCTTTTCCATTTACAGAGCTAAACAAAGGTTAGATTGAATAAAGTTTTGTTCACAGAAGCGCAGTGTGCTTCTCCCATCTCTCGCACACTCTCCACTGGAAGTAATTTTGTAACAGTCAAAGCCTGATAGCAATCAAATGTAAATTGGGGAAAGGAGCAAGATATTTGTTCAATTTGGATTCAGAGAGAGGGAAATGCTGGAACTCAAGTTTCATTTGGCTGCAAAAATGAATTGAAATATCCCAGGCGTTCTGTATATAAACTTTGCAGTTTTTGACTAAACCCCCATGTCGTCTTGTCTCCTTCCACAGGTGGTGTACAAAAAAGCAGTCATGGCCGTGGGCTCCCTGACAATCAATGAGGAGCGCTCAGAGGTCATCGATTTCTCCGTCCCCTTCGTGGAAACGGGGATTAGTGTGATGGTATCCCGTAGCAACGGAACCGTCTCCCCATCAGCGTTTTTAGGTAACTATCTGCAGGGAACAGCAGCTGTTTCTCGAAGATCGTCTTATTTCCACCCATCAAAATATTGAAGTCTTCCCACCAATCAAACCCCAGATCCGACAGGCAGATAGAGTCACCCACAAATCCGCTGAAGTGAGCCGCTTTTAGATTCATAGCACCCTGAGTGCTCCTTTATGCTTGATGGCTCTAGATCAGCAAGCCATTATTTAATTAGCATAAGACCAATAATTACAGGTTCTGAGAAATTTCCCCAATGGACACTTGCCAGTTTCGCATTTGCTTCCCACGGTAAAACTCTTTAATCTCTTCAGCTTGTCTATAGTCACATATCAAGGAAAATGCCTGGATGACAGTCGCTGACTGCGACTTTTTTCACCAATCTACCTGTCTCTCGCTCCTCCTTCGCCGCAGAACCCTTCAGTGCATCTGTGTGGGTGATGATGTTTGTGATGCTGCTGCTGGTGACTGCAATGGCTGTCTTCATGTTTGAGTACATCAGCCCCCTGGGCTTCAACAGGAACCTCGCTCAGGGCAAAGGTACGTAACTAGCACTCTTAGCTACTCCCTCCCTCCACGGTTCCTCCTCCGTTTCCTCTGCAATGCAGTCGCTCTTTCAGTTTCAGGCACACTCATAAATCCTTGCCCTGCTCTGATAGAGCATCTCACATCTTCACCACAAACCCCTTGTTCTTTTGCAAAACATGAAGGCTTAATTTATACTTAATTTTGGCACTGAGTGGTTTCAGGCTCCGAGTTAGTTCAATAAAGTTCAATTCATTTTCATTTGATTCAAGTGGATCAGATTTAATTCGTGTAGCCTCATTTGGAATGCCTTTGTTATGTGGCACTGAAAAGCATTTCTTCTCTTGTTAGATGACTCATTTAAAGCTTAGATTTTCAAAAGGGGAGGCACGTCATCTAAAGATAAATCAGCTGTCTATTTCTACACCCACCTTACAAAGGAACCGTTCTAGGTTTACTTCTTTGTTTTTATCTTAATGTTTCATGATGAACTCTTGCATGCAGTCACACTTATATGAAAACAAAAGGCCAATAACTATTCAAGAATATGAAGATTAACAGCTAAGCAGCAGGGTGCTGTACGTTGGCTTTATTCTGCACAAGTGCTCGAATGACCGTGAAGAGGGGAGATTAAGTTATTTCTGAAATTAAAGCACTGAGAAAGGCTTTGGCACAAATGAAGGATGTTAATGAAAACGCATCTTCCGCAGACCCCCACGGACCATCCTTCACCATGGGCAAAGCAGTGTGGCTGTTGTGGGGCCTAGTATTTAACAACTCCGTGCCTGTGCAAAACCCCAAAGGCACCACCAGTAAATTCATCGTGTCCATCTGGGCCTTCTTCGCTGTCATCTTCCTGGCCAGTTACACTGCCAACCTGGCTGCTTTCATGATCCAGGAGGAATTTGTGGACCAAGTGACAGGTCTAAGCGACAAAAAGGTACATTTTTATTCAGCAAGAGTGCAATAAATTAATCAAAAGCGAGAGTAAAGACTTTTATATTTGAAATATTTGAAGTTTTATCAAAATAAATGTCTATTCATCAAGAATTATCATGGTATACACAAAAATGTCAAGTAGCACAACTGGTTTCAACATTTACATAATAGCAAAGGTTTCTTGGGCAGTAAATCAGCATATTAAGATGATTTCTGAAGGATCATGTGACACTGAAGACTGGAGTAATGGCTGCTTAAAAATTCAGCTTTACCATCAATGGAATAAATTACATTTTAAAATAGTATTTTTGATTAAATGAATGCAGCCTTGGTGAGCATAAGAGACATTAGAAACATGAAAATATCTACCGACCCCTAACTTTTAAATCGTAGTTTATACATTTATTTAGCAGTTTATGTATATACTGTATATTTAAATTTTATATATGTACATTTAATAAATAACCATTTAATAATATTCACATTATTAATGCAGTTTACTTTGCATTTAGATCATGTAAGGATATTTATTGTTAGATTATGTCAAGTCAAGTCACCTTTATTTATATAGCGCTTTTAACAATACTGATTGTGTCAAAGCAACTTTCCAATATCAGAATAGAAAAATAGTGTCAATAAGATTAAACACTCAATTTTCAGTTAAAGACATTTCATTATTGAATTCAATGATGTCATTGTCCAGCTCAGTTCAGTTTAAATAGTATCTGTGCAATCATGTAGACGATATCGCTGGAAAATAAGTGTCCCCAACTAAGCAAGCCAGAGGCGACAGCAGCAAGGAACCAAAACTCCATCGGTGACAGAATGGAGAAAAAAACCTTGGGAGAAACCAGGCTCAGTCGGGGGGACAGTTCTCCTCTGGCCAGCCGAAACAGCAGTTCAATTCCAACTGCAGCAAAGTCAGATTTTGTAAAGGGCTCATTTGGTTCCCGTGGTCTTGTCCCGATGGCTGTCTAGGTGACGAGGTCCTCACTGGGGATCTGTGGCAAAGTGTGTGTGTGTGTCTCCCAAAGATTTAATGAAAGCTGTGCCACTAATGGCAGCATGGTGGTTTCGATCCTGTAATAGCACAACAAAGTACTTTGACCTTTGGTAAGACGTTACAGTCTCTGCTGGGTCTTTACTGCAGTCTAGAGTGTTTACTTCACAGGCTTGAAGTTATGTCGGGCGCTGGATGTTTTGTTCATGAGGCTCATATCCAAGACTAACAAGTGCTCCTCCTTTACATGAAAACAAAGACTTCACAACTGATTAGTATTTATTTCAGGGAGAGTTTGCACAAGAATCTTTCATCAGAATCCTGCATCATGCTGCTCTGAGTGTTGGATGACATTGAACTTGAGCCTTGTTTAAAATAATTTGGATGCTTGGAAGCTTTTAAATGGACTCTGCATTGCATTGCAGAACTGGTATCTGAAGAGAACAGCACAAGATATAATCTATCTATCTATCTATCTATCTATCTATCTATCTATCTATCTATTTACATACACACACACACACACACACAATCTGAACTACTAGCCTATCCTGGCAAATATAAAATATCCTGTTTGAAAAGAATCTCTTCAATCACAAATAAAACAAAGCCCAAAGCTATTTCACATAGACTGTGAACTCTCTTATGTAGCAGTGAGCTCTATTAAAGTAGAATCATTTGTCTTGTTCAGCTGTCATGGGACTTTTTGTTGGTGTTTTACTATAAGCTCAGCATTTGTGAATAGTGTGCTTCTGTACAAGTCCAGATATGAGTATGTGTATGAATGTGTGTTTTTCCTGATTCCCCAAAACGGACATTTTATTCTATTCAGGGACTGTTATTTAAGTGTTGAAATGCTTGAAATATGGCTGCCTGGTGAAAATAAATAACCATACTGAGTCAAGCACTCTAAAAGAGATCTGCAGGTGTAGACCGGCTCGAGAAGAGCTTCTTAGCTACTTTTTCCAAACAAAAAGGGAACCGTTTGCCATGTAATAGAGAATAAATGGTATAATAAGACAGGCAATGTCAGTTCTCTAAAATAGAAGTCGAGAGGAGAGTTGAATCCATGTATTATGTGAAGAGCAAGAAGAAATAGCTTAAGACAAAGCCCCGGGCCTGCACTCATAGCAGAGCCACAACTCTGGTCGCATAGTCAACAAACAAACACATTCAAACACATGTCCAGTCTACCGGCAAAGTGCTTTTTTCTATGGAAGATTGGTCGTGTGAGTGATGCAGAAATGCCTAAAGTAAAGATGAAAAGAGTTTCTTAAGCAAAGCTGCTGGGCTTAGTTATGTGATATTAGGCCCTTATCAAGCACATTAACTTAGATCCAACTCGAGCCCTAAATACCCACCTGCACTACTTATTAATGAAGTTAGTGATAAATTGAATCAAAATTATGCCAAGAGAATTGTCATGATACATTGTACACTCTTGTAAAAATAAAGATTCCAAAGTGATGCCATAAACCCTTTCTGAGTTCCCCAAAGAACAGTTCTTAAAAGAGCCAACAATCTAAAGAGCATTTTCTCACTATAAAGAACCTTTTTTGCAATGTGAAAGTAAAGATGCTAATAAAGAACTTGAATTTTTAAAAGTAAGCAGCTGTTCATAACACTTGCAATATGATTGACAGGATTAGATTAACAAACTCCTCTCAAACATTTCTTTGATACTCCACTTAGTGTACAAAGAACTCATACAAGATGCTTCACAATATTAAATGTGCTTTAAGCTTCACCTTTAAAGGTTCTTCTTATCAAAAACTAGAGGACTGTTAAGTTGTCTTTTGCTTTTGTAGAGATTTAAAATTATTAACTGTTACTGTACAATATGGTTTCTGCACGTATGTTTTCCAGAGTACTAGGGAATGAAAAGTTCTTTGTAAAAATAAAAGGTTTGGGTTGTAAAACACTTTTTGGTTCTTATTAGGAGCAGTAATTTTAAGAAAGCGAGTGATAAAACTGAATGTTCAAGTTTTTTATTGTGGAAGCATTTTATTTCCTGCTTTGCTTTTATTGATCATTTATTTTGTTTTTGAACTTTGCAGTTTCAGAGTCCCTACTCCTACTCCCCTCCTTTCCGCTTTGGAACGGTTCCTAACGGCAGCACAGAGAGAAACATCCGTAAGAATTACCCCGACATGCACCAGTACATGGTGAAGTACCATCAGTCTGGGGTGACCGACGCGCTGGTCAGCTTGAAGACTGGGTATGTATAGCCCATCCTCACTGTGTTTATCCTGTCAGTCTGAGCAGGATGGCTGAAACAGTGAATGAGTCATTGTTTTTGCTGGCAAATTGTCTCACACTAAATGCTGGCCGTGCTTCTTAAGTGGCATATTTATTAAAAAAAAGATAGTTCACCCAAAAATTACGATTTTGTTATTATTTACTCATTTTTATGTTGCTCCATATTTATGTATGGCTTTCTTTCTTTCTTGCAACACAAACAGTACAAACACAAAAACAAAAGAGTATCTGAGCCATCATCAAGCTACAAAATGTCATTAAAAATCATATGATAGCTTTGTGCGGCAAATTTTAATAATTTTGTTATGTGCCTTTGTAATTTTTCTATTAAGATTTAAGTGTTGGTAATTTTAGTACTTCAGCATATTTATTTATTTATTTATTTATTTATTTTTCAAAAAATGAAAATGAATAGTTAACTATTTAACAATAACGACACTGGGAACAGACTGAAATTTATTATAAACTCTACGTTTATTATAAACTCCTCCACCTTCATCACAGCTGAATTAAAGGAGGATTGTGGGTCACTGTGTTTTTTTTTAGCATGCTTTTTATTTTAGCAAAAATAAAACCTCAGTTCTAACAACACAAGGAAGTTTTGCAGTTTCTGTTTAATGAAAATGATCAAATCAATGATGAAAAAATGGCCCTAGTTCATTTTCTGACAGTTTTAGTGGGTACTAAGACAATTCAGCTTCATACAATTCATGAAATACAAGCAATACTGCCATAATACAGAGTATTATGAGGTACAGTGAAAGACGCGCAGTAGATCAGCAGCGAGTGATATTAAACTGCATTCATTATCTCTCTGAACTGCAGCAAGACTGTGTCGTTGTATATTAGCAGATGGGTACAGCACATGTACAATATTAAATTACCTTAAAGTAGATTAATAAAGCGTAGATGATTTCTTTTGGAAGTTCACTGCATCATTTCTCACAGCTCGGCATATCTCTACACATAATGCAGATCCACCGTTACAAAAGAATCATTGAGCAAATCTACTGGATGTCAGCGTGATCCCTGAGTTACATTTGACATTCTTGAAATGTCAGACAACCAGACTAATGAGTCTTAGACAAAGGCTTTTCCAACAGAGAGATCGAGTTTGACAAGCAGCCCACCATGGCTCCAAATGTCAGTTTGTAGGTGGGGTCTAAAGTCAGGTGCACACAGCGTGATTTTTTTCATCATGTTTTTGCTGTTTGAGACAAATTTCAGAGATCGTAGGAGATTTCTGTCATGAGCTGGTCATACTGTATGATGGCTGTCTAATGAAGAAGCACAAATTTCCTTATGTTACAACTGAGGTTTTATCTACAGTTTAGCATGAAAAAAGATAAGAAACAAAAGAAAATAAATGCTCTTTTATGTTTCTTCTGTGCTTTGACCCACAATTCTCCTTTTCAGTTGTGACCATGATAGGGGAGGGGGATTGAGTTGTTGTCAAAAAATTAAAACTCTTAAAAACTGTTTTCAATAAAATAAAATAAATAAAATGAAATGAAATGAAATGAAATCAGAACAAATATTATTTCAAAACAGCATTGCAGAGAACTGTAAAGACAACAATAGCAAGATGCAGGCTTATATAAACAATTCTGTAAAGTATGCAGCCTTTTATTTCTGACTGTTGAAATGGGTTTTTTTGTAACTAAAAAAAAAAAAATCTCAAATTTTCTGCTCCCTTTTGCTCTCTGTTGCTTCTGGTGTGATCGCACCCAGTGCTGTCTCTCACCTTAAGCTCGTGACTCTGCGTTTGCATCATTGCTGTAAAGTTAAAATGTGTTATGAATCATTCAATGCTTTTGGTGACATGGCAGTGGTGTTAAGGCATGAGAATGACTCATGACATTTAACCTCTCTATTTGCCATCTGAATAGTGTCTGTGCTCTTTCTGTTCACCAGCAAACTTGATGCCTTCATATATGACGCAGCTGTGTTGAACTACATGGCCGGTAGGGATGAGGGCTGTAAACTAGTGACCATTGGCAGTGGCTACATCTTTGCTACCACTGGCTACGGCATCGCCCTGCAGAAAGGGTCAGCCTGGAAGCGCCCGGTGGACCTGGCCATTCTGGCTATTATTGGAGATGGTAAGTGGTTGCATGCCTGGCAGCAGTCCAGAATGCTGTGCATGTTAGAAAGAACAAATTGAGAGACGTATAAACCCACTGAGATCACAGTTGTACAAGCACTACTGACCTTTTCATGCAGTCCCTAACATAGTACTATAAGGACTGAAATTATTATAAAATATGAATGTTTAAATACATATGCTGATAGTGAAGCACACCATTCCAGGTTATGGACTGGATGGTCTGAACGTGCTCTATGAATGGTCACAAAAATAATATTTATAGTATTTAATTAAATAACAATATTTTCATTATTAAACATCATTACTATTTGACGATTATTTAAAAAAATAATGTTATTTTTTTGAATTATTACAGTTGTTGTTATTTAAAACTTTTATTGAAATGATCACAGTCACAGTGCAAAAAAAAGGTGAAAAACCGGGCGTGCATAAATTTTTACCCCATAAGAAAACAAAGATGCATTGTGTTAACAACTCATATCCATACTTATGTGTGCCACTGTGTCTATGTTGTAAATATGTCTGTTCCTTATTTGTAAGTCTTTTTCGATAAAAGCGTCTGCTTAATGAATATATGTAAATGAAAAATGTCTTTTTATGCAGTGTATTAAAGCCAGAACTAGAATGTGTTGTGTTCATGCAGCAATGTCCAGCTGTTAAATTATTTAGTATACTTTTAGTTCAGGGATCTTCCTTCATAGACATCTGCAGTATTTCTCTCTCTCCATACTATACACTGTGCTTCACAGGAGTGCTATACGCCATGAAAAATGACAGAATTATCCTCCTGGCAGCTGCACCTTGTAGAGAAAGAGAAAAAAGTCTCAGATGGTGCTAACATATGGCTAAAGCTTGAGTGTATAATTTTACTGATCCTCACTTTGACATGTTAGCACGTGGGGAGATCTGGAACAGGAGGATATGTCTGTGGACGGTAGAAGTGCGGCTCACTGATGTGTACATGAAATGGGAGACAGAGTTGATTGATGACGTGGGCCTGGGCGTGTGCATCTCTCCTCAGGTGAGATGGAGGAGTTGGAGGCTCAGTGGCTGACTGGGATCTGCCACAATGAGAAGAACGAGGTAATGAGCAGCCAGCTGGATGTGGACAACATGGCTGGAGTGTTCTACATGCTGGCAACTGCCATGGGTCTCAGCCTCATTACCTTTGTCTGGGAGCACCTGTTCTACTGGAGACTCAGATACTGCTTCACTGGCGTCTGCTCGGGCAAGCCTGGCCTGCTCTTCAGCATCAGCAGGGTAAGGCTTCCGTTCATGCAATCCTCCATACCTGGACATAAAATGAGGGAAGGACTCCCTGTTACATGTATAAAATGTATTTAGTGCAATCTAAGCCAGGTCTGTAATCATATACAGTAGTAGGAAATGCATAAACAAATTAGGGAAAAATGAGGGACATATTATTTTAAGATCAAGCAATAATTGGCTGACCCCCCCGTAATACCGCATTAGACCACCTAGAGGTTGTGAACCCACTGTTGAAGACCCCTAGTTTTGGTGTTTGCTGAACTGGATCGTCCTCACAGTTATTGATTTTAATTTCATGCCATAAAATACGTCCTCAATCTTGACAGTAGGGACAGCCAATATCACTCAACCTGACTTCTGAGAGTGTCAGTGGTAATCCAGTTAGCGTTTGAGCTCAGTTTTTACCCTGACATGGGCAGTGTTTGAAAGAAAAAGTTTGTCAGAAATTTGATTTTTGACCACTCGTTCCATGGCCAGGGAGCCTAAAATGACAGCGCAGCAGTCTGTTTTGACAGCATGATCTCTAGCACAGCCAAAAGCTCAGTATGTCTTTGTTTAGTTTTGATCCCCGATGGGTTTGTGTACATGCTGTCAGTGTGAGAATATGGTGCCTCTGATTAGCATCTTTTAAGGTAATGAAATGCTGGTGTTGGAGAACTCAAGCATAACTGATGCAAGTGTTTATTGGTGAAAAGATTCATAGAGGATAGTAAGAGGAGGGGATCATTTTTAAAGAAAATGTGCCTTTCAAAATAAACCCCTTGGCAGTTCGTTTTTACATTTGAAGGCATCTGTGTCACTGGCTTTATCTTTGCCCTAATTAAAAACTTCATAAGTGCTCTTTGATCACACTGATGAGTACATTTGCAAGTCACAGACATCACAGTTAATGTATGAATATTGAGCTTGATTCACTCTTTTTTTTCCGTAGGGTATATGGAGTTGCATTCATGGCGTTCACATCGACATGAAGAAAAAGTCATCTGACCTGGACTTCAGTCCCCAGTCCAACATGCTTAAGCTTATCAAGTCCGCTAAGCAGATGACTAATATGACCAACCTCAGCGGCTCCGGGATCAACTCTCCTAAGCGTGGCGGTGAGTTCATGCATTCGGCGAGCCCCATGATCATGGACATGATGGCAGAGAAAGGGAACTTCATCTACACTGACAATCGTAGCTATGCCCAAAAGGACATCTACGGAGACTCCAGCGACTTACAGGCGTATCTGGCCAACCGCCACAAGGACCATCTGAACAACTACATCTTCCAAGGTCAGCA
>JAFVLL020031679.1:0-11673 GCA_021397915.2 Tor tambroides
AAATAAATAAAGTTCATATTTTAATTTGCTCACCAAAAAAAAAAAAAAAAAAAAAAGAAAACTCTTAAAATGTTTTTCTTGTTGGGGTTAGATCATGTGGTTATAAATTCTGGTTATTTTGAAAATACATAGCAGCCCATTAGAAAGAGGTGATCACAGAAAGTATGTGGTTCTCATAAACAAATAAGTACTGAATTCACCTTTAAGATAATACATCAGTGTCATATTTCATTTTTTTTTTATTTTTTTTTTGGTCATATTTTTGTAGTTCCTGCTCCAAGAGCTGAGGAGAACTCCAAAGCTGCAGAGCTATCTAGCCGCCTAAACCAAATGGATAAAGATCTAGCTCAAGTTGAGATGGACACTCTGAGCAGTCTAAGAGCCCCACTGAACCGCACTGATCCTGCCACAGACCTCACTAAACGTCTGAAGGAGCAAGAGGTGAGACCTGCTTTAGATATCTAAATAGAGGTAAACTGCCTTGCTCTAGATTTATACTGTCACATAACACAAAATGCCAGAATGAGCTATACTGACTGTTACTGACTGTCAACTAGGTTATTGACTGTTGATAACTGAATGACGTTGGTTTAAAATGTATGCGGTATGCGATAAAGCCAATATAAGGTTGATTTCATGGCTGTCAACCTTAATCTCTAAAGTAGTGGTTCTCAAACCTGTTCAATCAAACATATCTGATTCAGTTCATCAGCACATTACTAGAGACACCAAGACCTAAAATGGATGTCAGACAAAGCAGACATTCAAAATGTGCAGTGTTGGGGGGGCCTCAGGAACAGAGTTGAAAACGACTTCTCTAAAGCAATGTTTTTTTTTTTTTTTAAATTGTCAGTGGAACAAGAGCACCATGTTTAACAATACTCAGGTTATTTGAGATAATTATTTTCTAATTTGAGATTATTATTCTCTAAACAGAGAACAACTGCAGCTCTCCAGCAGTTGGAAAAACAGAGGGCTGCAGCCCAAAAGGACATGGAACCTCTACTTTCAAAGGAGTTTAATGGGCCAACCTCTTCCACTCTACCTCAGAAACTCAGTGATGCCAAAAACAAACAAGACAGTCTAGCTGCTCTCATTGATCTCTACAGAAAGAAGTATGTATAATTACAAATGTATTAATATAGGAAATGATAGAATTCTATATGTTGCAACTCTGTTGACTCTTTTTAACATTAGAGCAAATGCTTCTATGGTATTGGAGAGACAGCTGAGGAAGATGGACAGCACTGTCTCAGGATTTGAGAAACAGCTCAGTGATGATGGTGCCATCCCAGACAAACCTAGTGCCATTCAAATCCGTACACAGGAGATACAGGTAAAGACATACTTCATTATTAATTTAGTAGGATGTATTACCATTACTACTTCATGTCTTCCTTTTTTTGTGAATCACTTACCTGGGCTACATAACATAAACAGCTATGACATTAAAATATGCATAGATTTTCTTAAGGTATTTATTTATTTGTTTTTTTCTGAGAGTAAAACTATACCTAAAAGTTATATAAAATACTTGGGACCTGTGTATATTGCCTTCAAAGAAAGTTATTTGGTTTTGGAAACTACATCTCAAGTAATGCCATGGCACATAACAAACGTTCGAATCTTATGCATAAATAACAAAATATCCTGTCTTTCATCCAGGGTTTGAGAAAAGATGTTGCTGGAACTCAAAGTGAGATGCAAAAGCTTAGCGAGGACCTAGAGGAACTTAAGAAGTTATGCAGTTCACTTCAGCAGGGTTACCAGGAGTACTGTCCTGATATACGCAGACAGGAAGCAGAAGTAAAGAATCTTCAAAGCCGATATGCCAATGTGAGCAACCAGCTGAATGAAAGGTAAGTTCTACTCATGCTAAAAACTGAATGTAATAAGGCATTAATCTAAAATAATATTTTAATCTAAACTGTTTAAAGTTGTTGTTGCTTCAGTATAAACATGTTGTCTTAAAAATGTCTTTATATTTCCTTAGAGAGAGGCTTTTGCAAGAGGCTAACACAAAACACCAGGACTTCCAGAATGTGAGCCAATCACTAAGCTCCTTCTTATATAATCTACCTAACAACAAGATTAACCCCACAGATGATTTGTCTCAAGTCAATGCAAAGCAGAACTCTCAGAAGGTTAGATTTGTAGACTATATCAGATTACATAAAATAAATGATAGAAAAAAAAACAGTACAATTCTCAATGTGGTTTTCTTTTGCTCAAAAGAGGGTGATAGAGGATTTACAGAGGAAAGGCGATGACATGGACAGGGTGGTCGATCTCTCCAAGGATCTACAGAATGCTCTCAAAGTAAGTTATATGTTTGTGCTACAGTAAATATCTTTATCCAGAATTACACACAAAATATAAATTTTATATATATAAAACTATGGGGTATAAAACTATGACAGAGATTTACTGCCATGAAAAAAATAAATCAATAAATAAATCTATGATTAAGAGATTATAGTTTGAGATATTTTGAGAATAAGGTCAAAATTATGAGAATAAAGTTGTAGCGATATGAGATTAAAGTCGGAATTATTTTTAGAATGAAGTTGAAGCATTATTAAAATGGTAATATTTTGAGAATAAAGTTCTAGCATTATGAGATTAAAGTCGTAGTATTTTGTGAATGAAGTCAAAATTAAAAGAATAATTTTGTAGCAATACAAGATTAATCGCCATAATATTTTGAGAATTTTGAGAAGTATATATCACGTGAAGAAAGTTAATGTGAAAATTCCACCACCTACTCCACAAAAAAACACCTGTTTTTTAATGTTAAATACATGTGACGAAAGAAAGGTTGGATGCCACAGATGTTTTTTTGCAGAGTAGATGGAATTTTCACATTAATTATTAAAGCTGTTCACGCAATATACTATATTCTCAAAATTTTGCAACATTAATCTTTTATTGCTGTGACTTTATTCTCATAATTTTGACTTTATTCTCAAAATAATGACTTTAATCTCATAATTCTAACTTTACTTTCAAAATATGACTTTAATTTCATATTGCTATGACTTTATTCTCATAATTTTGACTTTATTCAAAATATTGTGACTTTGATCTCGTAATGTTAGATGTTTTTTATTTTACCATTGCACTAAAACGCTGTCGTAATAAAACTGTGAAAAGACTTTAATGTTTCTGTTTTTTGCCTTAAACTATGTTATTAAATTGTACATTGCATTTATTTTGGGCAGGAATATGAGATGAATTGTGTTAAGTACAAAGCTACTCTTGATGACATACCTGCGACAGATGCTAAAAGACTTCACACCTCCACCCTAGCTAGCTCTGTTGCAAAACAGGTGAGATATCTGAAATGTAAAACGTGACATAAAATTTCTAATATAAATTAAATACTTAATTCTTTATTTTGTTGAACTACAGGAGAAGGATCTTACAAACCATTATGCTGAGACAGCCGCTGAAAGTGAACAATTACTCAACCAGATGAATTTAGCAAAGTCCATCATGGCTGAGGTGCAAATGTCATCAACATTTTTCGTAGTTTACCAGTGATCAGAAGGGATCATTATTAAAATCCATTTTATCTTTGTCATGAAAAGTAAAACATCCATGTAAAGTGTTCAAACTAATCATCTTAACTGGTCTTTCCTCCATTTACACAGAATGTGGTAAAAATAAATGCTGTACAACAACAACAGATGCAACAAAAAGCTGCTGACGACACTGAAGTTCTCCAGAAAGAGTTAAAGGAGGAAATTGCAAAACGTACCCACGCAGAGAATAGCCTGAGCACCATCAAGAACAGATATTTATCTCTGAAGAATCGAAGAGGAGTAGAGCGAGTGGAGGAGAAGGAGGTTCTGCAGTATTACCGTGACCCAAAGCTTGAGGCCAATGTGGAGGACTTTCAAAAGAAAATTCATGAAGAAGCACTGAAACGCACCAAAACACAGAGTGAGATTGTACTTTGCAGGATGAGCTTATCCATCTTAGAAAAGATAGGGATGAATGGAAGGCAGAAAAGTCAAAGGTTGAGACCAAGATTGTCACTAAAGATGTAACTAAATATGTTGATGACCCACTTTTGGAGAAGGAGGCAGATCGTCTCAGGAGAGAGGTCCGTGAAGAAACTCAGAGGCGCAGAACTATAGAGGAAATGGTGTTTGATCTTCAGAATAAATACATTCAGCTTGAGAGACAAAAACCAGAGGAAAAAGTAGTAGTGCAAGAGGTGGTGCGTCTACAAAAGGATCCAAGGCAGATCCTTGATCATGATAGGCTAGGTAGGAGTTTAGATGAAGAAGTGAAGAATCGGAGAAAACTGGAGCTAGACGTACAGCAGATGAGAGCATTCATAGAGGACAAGGAGATAACCATCAGGAGCAGTGATGAAAGGCAAAGAAAGATCCAGGTGGAAACTGAGCTGAGACAAATTAAATCCAGAATCCATGAGCTAGAAACTGCCCCACCCCCTATTGAAGAGAATATAATCATAGAGGAAGTTCTAAAAGTTGAGAGGGATCCAAAACTAGATAAACTGACCAATGGTCTTCGAACAGACATGGACAAGGAGAGCAGTGACATTATGCGTTTAGAGAGAGACATCAGGAAATTGACACTGGAGATAGAAATCTTGCAGCGAGAGAAGTCGGTTGAGAAGACCATCTATAAAGATGTTGTTCGTGTAGAGAAAGATCAGGCTGTGGAAGCAGAACGGTCTCACCTTAGAGAACAATTACTTCAGAAGAAAAATGCCAGACGAGACCTTGAGGATGAAATTCACCGTCTAAATGAGAAACTGCAGCGACAAGCAAGTAAAAGAACTACCACATCTCTGGAGGAGACCAACATGATTCATGATCAGGACAAGCTGCAAAGAGAAAAAGAAAACCTCCAGAGAGAGCTGAGAACTTTGGAATCTGATAGACAAAACATCAGCATCTCATTCCACCAGCAGTCTAGGCTGATGAGTGAAAGAAATCAAATGAACAGGCAAAGAAGCATTAAAATGGAATCTGATGTTCAGAGGCTGGAAAGGGACATCCTGGATGAGAAGGACAAAATTCATAAGCGAGATAACATAATCAGGGAGCTAAAGAACAGTTTGAAGAAGGAGGATTCCTCAGAGACTCGCACTAAAGAAGTCAATGTGTCTACAAAGATCAGCATCTTGGACCCTAACACTGGTAAAGACATGTCACCATATGATGCTTACATGCAAGGCTTCATTGATCGCAGCCAGTACATACAATTACAGGAACTAGAGTGTGACTGGGAGGAAATTACCACAATGGGACCTGATGGTGAGATATCTGTTTTGCAAGATCGGAAGAGTGGCAAACAGTACTCCATTAAACATGCACTAAAAGAAGGCAGGGTGACTAAATACCAACTACAACAGTACAAGGACGGCAAAATGCCGATTTCAGAGTTTGCTCTTCTTGTGGCTGGTGAAACAAAATCTCTGCCTCAACAGCTTAATGAAGAGTTCCCCATTTGTGGTGTGTATGATGTACACACTGATTCATGTCTTAATGTCCGCAGTGCTATGGATCGAAAGATGATTGACACCAACACTGCCCAAAAACTGCTTGAAGCACAGGCAGCCACTGGTGGCATTGTGGACATCAGCAACAGCATAAGATATTCTGTCCATAAAGCAGCTGATCGAGGTCTGATTGAGTCCAGTCAACTACAACGGTTATTAAATGCTCAAAAGGCTTTCACTGGAGTTGAGGACCCTATGACCAAAGAATGTCTGTCAGTCGGAGAGGCTGTACAGAAAGGGTGGATGCCCAAAGAGAATGCCATGAGATATATGGAGGCACAATTTCTGACAGGTGGGTTGGTCAACCCCAACAAAGCAGGACGAGTTAACATTGTGGATGCTGTCAGCTCTAAGATAATTGACAGCACAATGATGAGAGAGCTTCAGGAAGAGATCAACTATGCAAAGGAGCTGTCTGACCCCATCACAAAGGAGAAGATCAACTACAAGCAGGCTTTGGCTCGTTGTAAGACAGACCCGCTATCAGGTCTTCCAATGCTTCCTGCTTCCTCAAAAGATTCTGCCTATTCTTCCTCATATTTCAGTCATAAATAACCACTCATAGTCTCATTGGTTTACAAAATATGTAATTCATTCAAGTTTCTGCACTGTTGACTTAATCATTTCCCTTTGGTTATAATAATACTGTAGTGTCTATCACACAAGAAAAACAGTAAAGCCCTGCACCAGTTTATAACTGCAATGTATTCTTAAAAAAATGAAGTAAAATGAAGTAAAATGAAGAAAAATGAAGTAAACATAAACATCTCAGCGGCTGAGATTTTTAAATGACTCTAAATTTAATCTAACTAATTTCAGTAATGTGGTTAAATTGGCAGATTATATAGCACCTGAGACTTACAGTATGTTATGTTGTATTACGAGTACATATATGTACATAACGTGTGTGTATATATATATATATATATATATATATATTTCTGATTTAAAGATGATCAATATATAATGTATAATAATAAATGTGTTTAGACAAGCCTTTTAAGCTTAATATGAAAATAGTTAACATTTAATCTGATCTATACTGTACTCGTAATACAACATACTGTAAATCTCAGGTGCTATATAATCTGCCAATTTAACCACATTACTGAAATTAGTTAGATTAAATTTAGAGTCATTTAAAAATCTCAGCCGAAGATATGCTTATGTTTACTTCATTTTATACATTATGCAATCGGGCAGAATATTGTAACACATAGAATGCAAGAGATATTTATCAGAAAATAAATTTGGAAAATAAGTTAGCCTTTTTTTCCCTTGGTATGATGGGCCAGAAGTGCAATTTATGATTAAAACCATTATACTTTTATTTATATTTTTAACATTCTCTGTCCTTTATGAAACTTTTGTTAAGAATCATTGAAAATAATTAAAAATGCAATAAATAACTTTTGTTCTTTTTTTTATATATATACATTTACTGTTTTTACTAAATGAAATCAACACATAATGCAAGAGTGGTATCAAATATATTATTTGCAGGCATATGCAAGGCAGCACACATATTGTAATGTATCTTTGTAATAGTGCAAAATGTATTATTATTATTATTATTATTATTATTATTATTATTTTTAAATAAAAAAAAACCTGAAGAGGTATAGAGTTTTTACTTCTTGTACTTAACATTCAGTATACATAGGGTGTCATAAAGTTTGGAACAAATACCATACAGTATACAGCAATATAATATATAACTGAAGAACTATTCACCTCTGCTAGAAACAGTTAGCTAATGATAATCTTTAGCTAATTGTAAAAAAGTTGATGATTCACATCTACTTTCTGTAAATAAACATTACAATCCTATGCTTTTGAGAAGTTGACAAAGTCATACTCTCAAATTGTACAAAAAAAAACAACAATAAAAAATATTTCTCAAATAATATTTCACAGGTTTCTTTTAGATATTACGGCTCACAGTGGGGAGCTTGCACAAATCTCAGGCATTCTCTCCTTAAAGAAACCTCTCTGTTCCATAATGGCCTTTTGCAGTAGTGTGAGCTCTACACCATCAACACTACTCAAAGCACGAGCATGCAGTATAACAATCCCGGAAGAAGCAACAGAAAATTCTGGTTAAAAAACAAACATAAAAATCTATGAATAAAAACACACATTCTGAATACAAACACAAACAAAATGCTTCTAGATTTAGATTCACAGCAGGCTGCAACTATGGTTTATTTATATTACTGTACATCATACTCAAACTCACCATCAGTCTTTTCAATTTCGCCAAGAACAAAATACTGAGCTCCGAGTGTGGGCTGGAATGGTTCAACAAGTGTTGTTTGTACAGACACATGGCACTGTGCAGAAGACTGCTGACCACTTAGAATGGCTTTGGACCCTTCTGGCTCGTAACTAGATGGAAAGTCTAGATGGAAAGATGAACACAAGCTACAATGAAAGAAATACATAAATGATGATTAAAAAGTCAAATAATTAAGTCCATTAATCAGTATTTACTAGGAAATTGTAAACAGAAAGACTCAGAATCAAGGAAGAATTTAGTCCAAATACACTAGTTTAATAATATAATAACAAATGAAAAAAATACATGAAACCAATGGCGCTTTTCCACTGCGTGGTACGACTCGGCTCGGCACGGTTCAGAACGGCACGGCACGGCACAGCACGGCTCAGTTCGGCTCGGTTTGCGTTTCCACTGCAGTTTAGTACCGTTTTAGAGTGGGCAGGATTATTCACGTGTCGTTATAGTTGCGCCGCCTCTACCGCCGTGACTCCTGAAAAACTTTTTAATTCTGCGTCGCTCCATCACGCTCTCGCTGGATCTGCTCCTCGGCTATCAACGAGAGGACAGTCTGTACTTCCTCAACAGACAAGGAAACAGCCATTTTTTGGTTGTTAAAGGTGCACTCATTCAAAACTGTTGCGTTCGATCCTTCGCTGGCTGTGCTGATTTAAGTCTAGCAGGTCTGTTGTGTCTCGTGCCGCAAGTTCAATGACGCAGGCAGTGACAATTTTCTCCGGCCAATCAGTGATCAGCAGAGTTTACGTCACGTTTTGGTAACGGTACGGTTCGCTTGGAACCTCGGCTGAGGTGGTACTTGAAAAAGTACCAGGTACCAGGTACTGTACCCAGTGGAAAACCCCCCAAAAGTGAGCTGTACTGAACCGTACCGTGCCGTACCATGCAGTGGAAAAGCGCCACAATAAACAAGGAAACAGAACCAAGCTCACCTATATTACAACAACAAAAATAAAGGACTTGACAATGAACACTGGAAACAAAGAAATGAGAGCAATATCAGGAATAACGAATGGAAACATCAAACCAGGAAAACTCAATTTTTCCATTTCTAGGAAAAGTAAAAGTCTAAAACAGAACTTGTTGCAGTTACCTTAATTTGACTGCACTCAATTATAAGTAGGAATATATCTGCAAGCAGCGATTTAAGAGCTTTAAGGCATTTAAGCACATATGAAAAAATACATATTTAGCAAGCCTGTATCTACCTAAATCAATGATTTAAAAAAGCAATTTTGGCAAACACAGGTAATTGGCCACGGAAATATGCTGTTTTTTAATGTTTATGACAGTTATAGCACCAGCTGTGGTCCGATCTCCCTGAAATTTTGCATGCATGTTTAGAATCACCTGTCACATGAGTTCACCTGGTTTCATGAAGTTTTGAATTTTCGTTTAGGCTTTATAGGCTTCTGGGTATATTTGGACAGGACCCTTTTATAAACGACCCCATTATAGCTTCCCAAAGAGTAAATTTCATTTTTATTTTTATTTTTTTTGATAATTATTGACCTAGAGAGTCCAAAGAATTGTACTGCAGTGGTTTTTTTCCAGATTGAGCGAAAAACCTAGGACTAGTTCGCAAAAGTAGATTTTTTTTTTACATTTTCTTAATCATTTAACAAATGGTTTGATTGACAGCAGTGGTTCTAGAGGCAAAGTTGTTCGGAATGAGGAGGTCTATCGTATGATATGAATATCGTGTGTGAAAAACCGTGCAATATACAATCATTTATGCCCTTGAAAAATGTGATGTCGCCCCCCCAGTGGCTGATTTCTTTCACATTTCTCACAGACCTTTCGGACCGTGAGTCAAACAGGCCCACCGAGTTTCGTTCCGATCGACCTCCATTAAACTTGTCTAATACATGCTCAAAGTTCATTGCCCTATGGTGGCCATGTTTTTTGAGATACGAAAATGTCCTTATAGCCACTTGTGCTACTTTTGACCAAGACCGTGCGTACTGATTTTCATGATGATAAGACAAATGGTTGCACAGTAATGACTGTTTTTGCATTTTTTTCCCTCTTATAGCACCACCAAGTGGCCAAGCTCCGTGACTTTTTTTCATGTGATTTCAGATTCAGTTCTTACATACACCTTGTGAGTTTGGCATTCCATTCAAAAGTTATAGCCGTTTTTGTAAAGGCGGCCCTGCCCCTTTCTAACGTTTTGGCGTCCCTTTGCAACGGAAAGTTGAAAGTTCAATTTTTTTTTTTTGATAATTATTGATATTCACTCTCCAGAGAATCTTCCTGCACTGGTTTGGTTCCGATCGAGTGAAAAACCTCAGTGCTACGTGCTTGAACCCCTAAATATAACCAGAATCATTTGATTTCAGCATCCTATAGTGCAGGAGTGTCAAGTTCCTGGAGGGCCACAGCCCTGCTGAGTTTAGCTTCAACCCTAATTAAACACACCTGATCCAGCTAATCAAGTCCTTCAGGCTTATTTGAAAACTACATGGTTTGTGTGTTGGAACTAAACTCTCCAGGGCTGCGGCCCTCCAGGAACTGAGTTTGGCACTCCTGCTCTAATGCACTGTCTGTCAATATTAAGAGTTAGAAACAAGTGTTTTTCTCTCATAGTTGAAAAGGCTAAAAAACAAACATCAGTTAAGCATATATGGCATGCTCTATATAAATGCATGAAAAGCTTGCCAGGACTAACTTGTTTCCGTTTAATGATAGAGAATGGAATCAGTAATCAAACTGGTCTATGGTCAAACCGGACACCCCACATCATAGCTAAAATGAACTGTAACTTTAAGGGAACTTTATTACATTCCACTGTAATGTTAGAAGAAGGTAGGTAGTTCTTATCACACTGATGTATTTTCAAGTACATAAACATGTCTAATAAGTTTGATTTTAGTTAGTTATTTGATGCTATAAAAATGGGGTGTGGTGTCATGATTATGTGTTTTCGACTGGGTCTGTGGGAGTTAGGGCATGATTTTGATACCACAGCTTCAGTCACTACTGCACAGACTAAGGCTCCAAATTTAAGGCTGGAATACACTTGTAAAATGGCCACATAAGAAGGAGATATTTATAAAGCTGTTGATAAAATGCTAATTTGATTGCTACGCTCAACATGCTCACTTTTGGATATACACAACGATCGATCGTCTCTTAAATTCTGCTGTTATTTGCTGTGACTCTTGTGGAATTATCCTTGTGGAATAGTCGAAGTTTGTGGGACTATTTAAGCTGGATTTCATCACAGGACAGCACTGTTCCTCAACGTGCTCCCGGACTCTATATAATTCACCGGTGAGGCCGAACCGAACACATATAGACACACACATACCACTGGACTTACAAAGACATTACGCACACACACTCATACATTTATTGTATATTTTGTATATATTGTTTTTTTGTGTGTCTTTTGATTTAATATACTTTGGGTTGGTATTCAATCTTGTTTCCTGTGGCATTTATTGTGTCATCACTTATTCAAACAAACTGGTTAAAGAGGTAACAGGACAATTTTATTTGTGTAGCCTGCCTTTTATTAGGCTGAGCATTACTTCACGAGTTCACACTTACATATAATAAACTGAGTAAAGATTATGCGTATTTGGCGTGCTGTCCAGGGAGAGGGCTCTGAGCTCGATAATTACTCCCGAGCCCGGGGTACTCCTCCTGTCTGGGGAGAAGGGCCCGAGCTTGGCATTTAGCCCGGACCCAGAGCGCTCCCCCCGAGTGCTCCTCCCCGTGCTGGGGTAGTTACGGGCTGAAGGTGAGGAGTCGGGGTGGTGGAGGGATGCTGAAAGACTAGAAATGATGAAGGTAAGACTGCTTGATTATTTATAGGGGTTGTCTCTCGTGC